>CACRXK020000693.1:0-70835 GCA_902702795.2 Paramuricea clavata | reverse complement strand
TGCTAGTAAGTCATTCCGTTCCGTAAATGGTATAGAGTCACGAACATACAAAAGTACATCGCCTCCATGTCTATTACGATCTTTGCGAATTACATGGTATCCTAAAACATTGATTTCATTTTCAGAAAATGAGCCATCAATTTTGGTTTCATTAACTGCTAAAATATCTATAGGGTTATTCTGCATCATAATTCGAAGCTCATCAATATGCTTTGTAAGACTATTAACATTTAAGCATGCAATCCTAATACCTTTACAATTTTTTAAATAATTTTTTAAATTATGATTTTTTACTTATCTTATGGCCATGAGAAGTAGAAACTGGGTCCGAATCACACCGTGAATTTATCGTTGAATTTTGCGAGAGTTCCCCACGAGTATCGCTTTCAGCATGTCCCCTATTTGATTGATTGTTGAACAACACGGGGTTGATTTCCTCTCAGAAAGGTAATAAAATGTGAGGCCAGGACTGCTGAACCTTTGCCGTTAAGATGTAGATTGCTCCCATTTAAACATGTGTGATCAATAGAAGAGTTATCAATGAACATAACATCGTGCTTTGCAGCCATTTCTTCGACTTTCTTGTTGACTTCCTGTATTTTAGTTGCTTGTTCTATATCCTGTCTAAACGTGATTCCAGATAAACCAACTTTTGAATTAGGGAATTTTGCTTTGGTTTTGATAACAAGCCTTTCTAATTTCTTCGAACATACTTTGGTTGAGTCTATCGGAATGTTGTTTGTCCCAGCGTGAACAATTACGTGGGAGGGAGATGATTGAATATTAATAATGTTAAGTTCCTTTTCAATATCTTCGGCAGTTTTCCCTGGGTATGTAAATTTATGAACTTTTTTCTTTGTAAGTTTTCGAGGGTCGATGTGTTTCACTATTGAATCACCAATAAGAACAATTTCTTCTTTATCACGCTTCCTTGTAGATTGATTTTCGAGGTTTGTCGTTGAAGCAGATACGCTTTCACTTGTCTCCTCGACAGCAAGAGAAGAGAATTGATTTTTAAGCGGGATTGCATGGGTATCTCGATTCGGTTGTTGAAAGTCATCCCGGTCATTAGCATTAATTTGTTTTTCATGGGAATGGCGTTGATCTTGTGTAAGGAGCTTTAAAGCTAAGAGGAGCGAGTCTCTCTCTTGTTCAGCTGCTTTTACACGATCTTCAAGCATTTGATTTCTGTGTTGTTGTTGTTTAAGTTCAAGCTGGAGCTTCGCCATTACTTCTTCGTTTGGAGAAATGTTAGTCTTTACATTAATCATTCCCTCAACACGGTTCTGTAGAATTATCATATCAAGTTGAATACCTGCGATATCTGTTGCCAATGATTTGCAGTTACAACCACATACGGTGGAAGTAGGTTAACTTTTCTGGCAGATGTTTGAATCCTTGCATGGATTGTTTTGGGAAATATCGTCAGATGTGTTCAGAAAGCTCTCTTATTATATTTTATACGTTCAAAAATCTAAATTGTTAAAGAAATGAGGACATTTATAAAGAATAAGAGACAAACACAAGTAAGTTTAAAGATATTGTAGGTTTTACGAGTGATTTGAAAGAGTTTTGGTGTAGTTTTGTGCATTTAAAACTAGAAATACGATAGGCGAATAAGGCGTATTTACCTTTGTTTTCCCTGATTTAAATTTGCTTTTGTTGACGTTTTGACCGTATTTGATAGATGATTATGTTCTTAATTTGCCTGTTACTATTTGTGAAGTTTGAAAATTTGCAATTCTTTGATACTTTACTTTAGCTATCCATATTAGTTTGTTTTTTATGTGCAAAAAATTGCTTAATTTTAAATCATTCATGACATATATGTAATTCTTTTGTTTTTGCTCATTTGCCATATCACATTTTTGTTAAATTTGATTGTCTGTTTGAATCCTACGATTAAATATCATTGTTTGGCTGATCGCAGTTAGATTCATGCTGAAATATTAATCGCACTCGTGTGAACCAATCACATTGCAGGAAACACCATTGATTTCAAAATGAATATAATAAATAAATAAATTGCACATAGGTATAAATTCACTGCTCTTAGGTGTATAATGAAAATATAGAACATTCCGATTCAAATTAGTCACAACCTGTTGATCGAGTATTGTAGTGATCTGACAACCCAAATTACCATTAATTAATAGCGCATAAAACATAAGGTAGGCTATACTACACAGGGACGTCGCTATAGGGGGGGAGTGTGTGTGTGGGGAGGGGGGGGGGTAACACCCACCAATAATTCAAACGGTTAAAGTTGGTCAAAATGGAATTGATATTTGCCCAAAGTTAGTCAAAATGAAACTGATGTTTGCTTAAAATTGGACTAGTAAAACACGGAAAAATTTGATCAAAGTTTGCGATAAAAGATGATAGAAGTAGGTCAAAGTTTTGAAATGGTTCACAATTTTAACAATTTTAAAGCTTTTTTATGTTTGCCGTGAAAAAATTGGAAACATTGGTTATCTTGGTCGAAAAATTTTGAATATGCTATGTTAGACCAGAACATTTTTTGAGTATGTTTATGTTAGTCCGGAAATTTTTTTGACTATGCTTATGTTAGGGACCGGGGGTCGGTTGGCAAAAAAAGGGAGGTGGGTCATGTGGTATTTTTGACCAAAAAGGGGGGGGACGTAAAAATATTAGTTCAGAAGGGGAAGTCCAGTTATTTTATTATATATAGTGGGGGGAAATTTGACATGTAACGATTATTGCTACAGCAAAGAGCTAGCAAGGAAGCAAGTTTAATTAATGTACCTAACAAAATTCTCAATTTTAATCAACACTGATAGATCGAAAATGCAATGCGCAAATACCCAAAATTCAATGCGTGCAGCTAATGAAAAACAATCGAACATCTACCTTATAACTTTTGCCATGAACTTGCCATAAATATTGTCATGTTTCCCTGACGTGCATTTCAATAAAAAAGACACTCACGATAACAAGTTAGCATTGTAGTACAGGGTCGTACTACATTATCCATGACAAATTGCAAAGAATGAAGATATTACCATACGCCTTTGCCCATTTAGTACCACTCATTTGTAAACAAATTGCAAATTTCGACATACTAAAATTCTAAAATGCTGTTTTTTGACCATCAAAATTTTGTCAAATCTTTCCCAAAGTCCAGGAAATGGCATTTCAGAGACTCTAAATTTAAAAATTTCCTCGGGCCTTTGGCCCTCGTTTTCAGCCCCCAATAAAAAGAGCTTCCTACAGTACGGCACTGTAGCAACATTACGTCCACAGCGAGTTTGAGTGGCGTACACTGTATTGACTAGTATATACTAGGTATTTTATACATGGTTTAACTTAGTATTAAGTACATAATGTGTGCTTTAGCAGAAAATATACTTTGTAGTGTAGAAAATACACTGAAACTGGATTCTAATTTTTAGGTCAGAGTTTTTTATCAAAATTCTTCTGGGCAGTCTAAAGTTAGGATTAGCAGAGTTTGTTCTGATTAAATAAGCTTACTGTTGAAAGCACAAGAAAATGTAGATATCATGCCTGGTCATGTGTATATGTGCATGTACATTGGGGGCGGGGGTACTATTTTTTAGAATTCATGTGAAGGGGATCATTGAACTTTTTTGTGATGTAGGGGGGCAGGACATTTTGCTTAGTCGTTAATTGAATTTTACCAGACCACCATAAATATTGAATGATCCCTTAGTCCGGAAACTTTTTTTACCTCTTCCCTCCCCACTCACCCAAGCAAACACTGTGGTACCCCGGTATGACTCGGTCAAACCTAGAAATGCTGGTCAAAAACACGACGACAACCCCCAATGTTGATGGCTTCGCGACGTCCCTGGGGTGATTTTAACCTTAATTTATTGAACTGTCAAAATCATAAACTGACTAGTGAATTCATGGATATCATGTCTTCTTATATGTTTTTTCCATTAATTACACGTCCCACAAGAATTACTTCCTATAATGCGACGTTAATTGATAATATATTTACAAACAACTTGCATAATTGCTGTTTTAGTGGTTTGTTCTTCAATGATATTTCTGATCATTTGCCGATTTTTTGTTTACCACCACATGCGTATGAGCAAGCCAACCCATCAGATGTGGGTAACTGGGTTGTCATTCGCGATAAACACAATAATAACGTGTCAAAGTTTCGTGGCAAACTCAGGAATACAGATTGGACGGGTATTTGCGGACTGAATGACCCAATTAATTCGTACAGTAAATATCTACATGAATTTTCTGAAATTTTTGATGCTTGTTTTCCGCTGCGCAGGCAAAAAGTGTGTTCTACTAATTTTTCTAAACCATGGATGACCAACGGCCTTTTAACATCAATAAAAAGAAACAAAAAACTCTATAAGAAATATCTGAGGAAACCGAGTTTTGAAAATAAAAAACCCTGTATTGACTTTATAAATAAACTAAATCATTTAATCCGAATAGCTAAACGTTTATATTTCGAAACAAAATTAAAACGTGCGACTTCTGATATCAAAGAGACATGGCAGATCCTAAACGAAGTGACTAATAGGAAAAAACGTCCAAGTAAGTTACCCTCACATTTCTCATCCAACAATCATGATATCACTGATCCAACGGTGATAGCTAATCGTTTTTGTTACTCTTTTACTAATATTGGACCTAACTTAGCCAAACAAATACCAACTACACTTAAGACTGCCAGTTCCTATATTGGTGGTAATTTTGCAAAGACTATACTTCTTGAGCCAGCTTCTGAATCCGAAATCATTAAAATAGTGAGGTCACTTCGTTCTGGCTCTGCTGCCGGCTATGATAAAATCCCTGTGTGGATAGTAAAAAACAGTATTGATCTTATTTCTGAACCTCTTTGCAAACTCGTAAATTTGTTTATGGTGAACATCGTTTAATATGAAGTCTTTAGGGCTTAATGCAATTCATTTTCGTATTTTGACTATCGTTAGGCTATGTTTTTCAAACGTTTTTGGCATATTTTTTCGTTTAAAATTTGTTTCACTCCTCGTTTTTTGGCGCGAAAACCAGAGCGGGCAGTTGCATTTCACAGCGGGCAGTTGCGTTTCAGAGCGGGCCGGATGCAAAAAACCGGCCAGCTCTGAAAGGCTCCTCAGCCAATCAGATCGCTTCATTTTCACTGAAAAAAATAAATACATTTTAAGACCCAGCAAGGAACGACTGCGAAAAATGCAGCACAAGGTACTCTGGTAGGAATTGAACCTACGGCCCTGCGATTCCGGTGCAGCGCTCTAACCAACTAAGCTACAGAGGCCAGCTGTTGAGCTATAACCGTAAGTTCGTGTATATACATGTATAGGTAATCGGGTGTGCCGGTTGTGATAAGGAACCTACCTTATCACAACTCGCACATCCGATTACCTATATATACACGAACTTACGGTTACAGCTCAACAGCTGGCCTCTGTAGCTCAGTTGGTTAGAGCGCTGCACCGGAATCACAGGGCCGTAGGTTCAATTCCTACCAGAGGACCTTGTGCTGCATTTTTCGCAGTCGTTCCTGGTTAGGTCTTAAAATGTATATATTCTCACTTGGATTACAAACCCTAACATCCTAATATTAATTCCACCAAGTGAAGTCCAAGAATCTACACTAAACTATACCCTGCAGTCAGGTCTCACTTATCCCCGAGCCGACGGCGCGAAGCGCCGTGCGAGGGTACTAATTCCCCCCGTCTATTTACACCCGGAGAAACAAAAGCATTAGCGGAGTCTAAAGTTCATCAAATATCGCGGGCGTGGGTCACCAACCATGGTTGGTCATCCTCACTGATCTCAAAAATATGGCGGACTGTCATGAATAGCGGACACTGATTGATTCAATTTAAAGTTTGCATTATAACGACTGGCACAACTGCATGACGACAGCGAAATAGCAAACATTTTTTGATTTGATGATTGATAAATTTCTTGCAAATATATTTCATTTTTACTCGCATTTTTGCAAGATTTTGTAAATTTCAAAAGCTCTCTCAGAAAGAATCGGCTAAAGGACGGGAGCCGACGTTAACGAAGGTAAGTTTGTTTTAAATATTGATTTTATAATGGCTTTAAAACCCGACGGCCTTTGCGTACATGAAACAACTAAACAAGACAACATATAATTTCAGTGTATCTTTAATATTGATTTCCCTTTTATATGATATAAATAAATAAAAAAGAAAGCAAAGTTATTTGCAAGCGAGAATTTGAAGTCATTTTATTGCAAACTCAAAGTTTATCGATAAAGCCATTTTAATAATAATAGGCAGTTTAGTTTTATAAGAACACTAGTGACTTTAAAACGTTTTGCGAAGCGTTTGTGGTTGGATTTTACCTTAAATTGAGGCTTATATTACGTATAATAACATACCTAACATATATATATATGTTGGGAAATTAATAATTTTGTAATTAAAAGTGATATTTTTAGGCGATTTTTCATTTGTAAGTGTATTCTTAAAAAATTATCGTGTTACCATGACAACTGCTTTAGAACTTCATGTTCGGAAAATACAATGGTTCTGTCAGCAAGGCGAGGGTTTCTGCATGCATGTATTTTCTAGTTAAAAGTGATATTTCATTTGTAAGAACATATTTAAAAAATTATCGTGTTACCATAACAACTACTTTAGATACTTCAAAACATTCACTTGATAGTCCTCGTGAGCATCCATCGCCCTGTTGTCAGTGTCATCCTTTTCTCCGAAATGTAATTTCCTTTTTCGAATTATTTTTGTCGGATTGGATAGTAGACTTTCTTCTACTGGAACATCGGTATCAAAGCAAACCCGTTTACTCTTGGCTTTCTTTGCGAACTGCATGTAACAATATTCAGGTCAGTTGGAAAATCTCTGCTGATAATTTCAGTTTTCCAATAGCAGATTGAAACAATCTCAATGTTTGAAGAAGATTTAAGCTTCACGTTTGTTGGAAAGTGGTGTTGTAATTGAAAAGTTGCCCAGTTGTCAAGATTTCAAAGCTAAATTTTAGGCAGAGGATTGCGCGGACCCTGCAAGATACTAACATGCAGTGTCGCCCCATCAATTTTTTCAGTATATAACTAACTTCATATTGCTTTATAAATTGCAAATTTGCTCACTGACCCGAGAATATCTTCGAGTTAATCACGTTTCTCTGCAGCTGAAAACGCCCACTTATCCCGTTTTGCGTTTTGGCGCCCCCCAAGGCCATTCCTTAGTATCTTTTCGGGTATATATAAAACCGAGAAATACTAGGGAGAAAAGATCGCAGGGGCCCTTAGTCGGGCGAGAAAAGTGGTTGAAGCGTGCTTCCTGCTTTTCATGCTTATGATTTGGATCTTCTAGCCTTATATTTAAATGACATTGAAGGGGCCCAAAACGGCCTTACAAGCAAGAGGCCCACCGGGCATTTGCCTGGTGAGCCCGACCGGCCAGTTCGCCCCTGGTTATCTCAATCAAAAGCCTGGACATATAAGCTCGTAACTCTTTTATTTCCAAATTAGGACAAGGTGATGTGCAAACCAGTCAAGGTGAGCATGTCCCAAATAAAGTCTCTAGTTTGCTATCGTTGTGACAAAGAAGGTCACATTGCCAAGTTTTGTCGGACTGTTATTGGATGATACTAAGATGGCTGTACAAAGCCAAGATCAACGTTTGAACAACCAGCAAAACCGAATTCACGTGAAAAACGAAACACAATCTAAGATAAGGTTATCAACGATTTACTCAGCAAGCAAAAGGAAAACTCTCATGGTTGAAGCCCAGATAAATGGGAAATCTAAGCTTTGTATTTTTGATACGGGTGCTTCAATTTCACTAGTTAGCATGAATGAATGGCAATAATTAAAGGGAAACAATGCCTCTTTGACTCCATCTGATATCGTTGCTGAGGTAACAAACAATTCCCCGATAGGGATTCTGGGCCTGCCTTACCTTGGCACTTGCATCTCTATCAAAAGCCTGGACATATAGCTCGTAACTCTTTTATTTCCAAATCAGGACAAGGTGATGTGCCTTGGATGTTAAAGTGCATATGACATGAAATTTTTTAATTTCTTAAATAAAACAACTCTATAAGCTGTAGTATAATTTATTTTTCAGTCTCTTGTTATTATGGTTTGTTTCTGAGTTATTTCAATTTGCTTTATTATGTAAATGAGTGTGAATATGTCCGCTAATTTATGACGTCACTTTGGTTGCAAGCTCTTTAATTTGGTTGAATATCACTGCTGTCATCCAAGATGATAATGTCAAACTTCACTCACGGGTAAATGTGATGAAACACTGGAGAAAAACGTGAACTGATATCTACAGTTTACAGAGTTAATACATTTATAACCAGTGTAAGTTGAGCTTGCACCAAAGTGACGTCATAAATTAGCGGACATATTCACACTCATTTACACAATAAAACCAATTGAAATAACTCGGGAACAAACCTTAAAAACAAGAAACTGAAAACTAAGTTACACTACAGCTTAAAGAGTTCTTTCATTAAAGAAAATAAGAAATTTCATGTGATATGCACTTTAAAGTTGGCCCTGAACACATATCATGCCGTGAGTTTTATGTTGCTAGTGACATGATATCTGAGGTTATTCTTGGCCTGGACTAGCTAATGATCATGAGTAATAAAGTCAACGTCGACCTTTCAAGAATGGTGTTAACATTTCCTGCTTTGTCTACTAAACCCTTGTCCGCGTGACTCGACTGTGCCAGAGCCCTTAGATGTTGTTACGTTTTGGATGGGGATACTGAAGTTCCGGCAAAGCATGAAATATTTCAAACGGCTCGAATAAGAAATCGTATCATTTCTGAAAGTGTTTTGGGACCGAACAAGGACAGACAAGGTGAAGACAGGCGGACGGAAGGGGTTAACAAGGAATATGACCGGGAGAATAGAGAATGAAACAGAGACAGACAAGGCGATGGTGAAGGGTTGAATCATGGCACTAGTGGACAATATAGGAACAGGCAGGGTTTGGAAATCCAGATGACTTAAGACGCGAAAAACGAGCTGGCCAGTGGCGGAAATCTTGGTGGGGCAGGGTGCGCCCTTCTTCACGGAAAATTGACGAATTTTCGGAAATTTTGACCTAAAAGAGGGCTAAAAGCAAATCTTTTTTAGTGTAAATGGGGTGGTTTGTCGGAAATTTTAAAGTTTTGTCGGACATTTAGAAGGCTTTGCTCCCCCCATCGGAGAAAGTGAATTTCCGCCACTGGAGCTGGCAATGACAGAGGAGATGAGAGACGGGGGAGAGAAAATTATACTAGGGTGACGAAAAGAGGAAGAAGCTTTGGAAATCCTGGGGACAAGAAAAGCAAAGAAACTAAAGAAAATATAGATGAGCAACTACCCCCATGCTTTACTAGCGTATCGGGTTAGCAAGCAGTCTTCAACTGGAGCAACACCTTTTCAAATGTTGTATGGAAGAGATCCCAGATTGCCTCTAGGAGTAGAACCTGAAGAACTAGAAACCAAATCGACTCATGGACCCGCCATGCAGGTACCTAGACGATTTAAAGAAGCGACAGAATAACATGCGAAATATCGTAATGGAAAGAATGGAATAGTCCCAGAAGAAACAGAAACGTTGTTATGATTCACAAAATCGTTCATGCCGAAGCAAAAGCTTTACCATTGGAGATACGGTACTTTTAAAGAACTTTAGAGCTCGAGGATTAGACGAAAAATACGTTGGGCCGTATCTAGTTATGGATGTTCAATATACTAGCTGTGAGATAGAGTCGCTAGCCAATAAGACAAGAAAGATTGCTCATGCGAACAATTTAAAACGATTTTCGATTGACTATGCTATTGATCAGATTTACGAAGAAGGTGAAGACACCGAAAGTTCTGAATATATGTGACTTTGAAGAAATTGGTAATAAACTGCCAAATCCTGAAGAACGCCAGAATGTTCAAAGAAACGATGATGGTGCCAATGTGATGCATGGTTACAAACTTAGACGCAATCGAAGTGTGCCAGATCATTATGGAATACACGTTGTGGATTACTGAACAGATAAGTTAAACACTTTATAGTAATTGAATGTTACACGTTTAAGACAGTGTATTATAATCTTATCGATTGAACTGTTGAACTATTTTATATGTACTTTTATGTTGAATTGGCCAGGAAAATTTTATTAGTATAGTGTTTAATTATGTTGATATTAGGTGGGGGGATTGCGAAGAAGTGTCTTTTGCATGGAGTATGTAATTTAAGTTCCTTTTGGCGTATGTGATTTTAGTAGGATAACCGCTTGGCAAGAGAGACAAAAGTGTGCAAGTTTTATAGCTGAAATAATTGTGAGATCGTGAGAAATATTTTGTAGAGAAGTTGCTTGTTTGTGATATGATATTAAAGAACTTTTTCTAAAGTGTTCAGAGTGCTTCGTTACAAAGGTATCACAAGTTTAGTTTTGTACATTGTATGTCATTGATCTGATCCATCCATTTAATATTTAACAAATATAAAACATTTTCCGTGTTGGTATATAGTTATATCAACACGAGTGGAAATTGGGAAAACGAGAAATTGTGTGGAAACACGACGCCCGAAGGGCGGAGTGTTTTCACACAATTTCGAGTTTTCCCAACTTCCACGAGTGTTGATATAACTATATATCAATACGGAAAAATGTTTTATATTTGTTTTATAATATAGCAATGTCAAAGCCCGAAGAATAAGAAAAATTTCCGTGTTTACAAGCGGCGGAAAATTTCCCGTGTTGACATGGAGTTATATCTATATAATAATAATTTAATAAAAATACCGATTTGTAACCTATTAGGTTAAATTACATCAGTAAAAAGTCTCATTATACTACAATAGAATATCTAGATGCATAAAATTATTCATAACTTCAGTTGAAAAAGTTATAGAGTTCAAATTTAAAAATATTAAAAATATTAAAATTATGGTCTATTCATATGTGAAACCATCTGTGGAAAAAACGATTTCATAAATCTGTCCGTTTTACAACTATAGTTATTATAATCGCTTCCATAACGTGTATTATAGTTATGTTCAAGTTTAGGCGGTAAGAGGTCACCCAATTTGTCTCCATGTGCATTTTTAACAAAAAACGTTCGCATAATAATCGCCGCCGATCTTTCAGTAAGGGTATACCAGTAATACTGCAAGCTTCTCTATAAGTAGCGAATGGCAAGACAATACGCAGAGCCCGCTTCTGGAGTTTTTCGATATCTTCACTTAGGTATTCTGTAATATTGAAGTGCCAAACTTGGCAGGCATATTCGAGTACTGGTCTGATAATGGTGCAGTATACCAAAATTAGAATGCTATTGTCGGCATTTGATCGTTTTAACAACCTTAGCATATAAAGGCGTTTTCCCGCTTTTTTAACAATATGGTTCACATGCTCGTTCCATTTCAAATCATCTTGGATTGAGAGACCAAGAATTCGGGCAGATTTTACCCGTTCAATACCAACGTTATTTATAGTTAACGGTAAAAACTCATGTTTTTCTCTTGCAAAGTCAATTACCATTTCCTTACATTTGCCGATGTTGAGCTTCATATTATTAACTTCACACCAATTATAGATAACATTCACTAGATCTTGTAGTTCACTACTCTCAGTTGATGTAACTCGTTCAGCAAACGTACTGTCATCAACATACTTCCATCTATCGCTCCAATCAATAAGAAGATCATTTATCATAACAAGGAACAAAGCCGGCCCTAACATCGACCCTTGCGGCACTCCACCGTTTAACGTTTGCCAGTCCGAATGACAGTTAGCCAACTTGACTCGTTGTTTACGATCAGAGAGAAAACTTCAAATCCAATTTATAATGGTTTGGGAAACACTCATTTGTTGTAGCTTATTCACCAGTATGTTGTGATCTATTCGATCAAAAGCTTTTTCAAAATCAAGCAAGAATACTCTCACCGCATTGCTTGAAGCATCTGTAGCACTCAGGAGGTGATGGATCAGGCTCAGTAGGGCATGGGTAGCCGAGGAATTTTTAACGGAGCCAAACTGCCGCGTATCAATCTTTGCACCAATTGACTTAAGTAACCAGTCTGTAACAAACCGTTCGCAAATTTTGGATAAAGTGGGGGTAAGTGAGATAGGGCGCAAATCTTTAGAAATGTCTTTAGGGACTGATTTTTTTGGAACAGGGATAACGTTCGCTTTTTTCCACATTGAGGGTACAACTGCTTCTTGAATCGAAGCGTTGAAAATCGATGCCACAGGGGAAGAAAGAACGTATGCATAAGATTTAAGCACCCAATTAGGTATTCCGTCAGGACCAGGTGATTTGGAAACGGGGATGGCGGACAATTTACAGTATACATCTTTTTCTTCGATAATAAACTGTGGAAGGATACTTGTACTGCCATTTTCAATTAGGTCATCAACTGGAGACTTATTCAAGGGAGGAATATCTTGGGTAGATGAGACAAAAACATCATTGATTTTATCTGCTAACTCTTTACCAGCAAAAACCTGGTTGTTTACAACGAAATTAGAGAATGTTTTGTTCTTGGCGAAACCCGCAAGCTGTTTTATACATTGCCACCATTTTTTAGCATTGGGGTTTAGTTTTAACTCATCCATCTTTTTCTTAAGGAAGGTTGACTTGAGTCTCTTACTTTCTCTATTGGCAAGATTTCTCAATCTACGATATAGCGGACTTTTGCCCTGACGAAACGCTCTTTGTCTATTTTCTATAATTTTCTTAAATCCGACTGTAACCCATGGTTTATCATGATCGTGCAACTTTACAATTTTACTAGGGAAAAAACAGTCCAAACCAGTATTTATAACTGTTTGAAAAAAATCTAACTTTTGTTCACATGATTCAGCGCGGTACAAGTTGTTCCAGTTTATATCAGCTAGCCACTTACCGAATGCTCTCCTGTCATGATTGTTACCTTGTCTAGTTTTCACTTTTGATGTACCATATTTAGCTGTATTTTTATTAAAGGACCACAGTACGGAATTATGGTCACTTTGGCCGACAGGGGGTAATAACACCGGAGAGTTACAACAGGAAGTCATATTTGTCAAAATTAAGTCCAATGTGGAATTTCCTCTTGTGGGTTCTTTAACTATCTGTTTCAAAGTAAAATGACGTAGTAGGGAGGAAATCGGGCATTTATTAAAGTCTCCAATGAGAAAAATACCAGCGTTGGGGTACAATATAAGAGCAGCGTCAAGTTTAGATGTTAGGTGATCGATTAAGGCACTGTTATCATTGGAGGGAGGGTGATAGACCACACAGATAATCAGGCAGGAAAAGCCACGGAAAAGTTTATTTGGTCTCAGGTAAAGCCAAAGTGATTCAAAATTGTCTTCATGCAAATCTGTTAAGATTTTAAAAGGAATCTGGTCTTTAATATAAGCACAAACGCCACCCCCGATTCTAGAAATTCTATCACGCCGAACTAAGGAAAAGCCACTAATTTCAACGGCACCGTCATCAATATTTTCATTTAGCCATGTCTCAGTTATGAAGGCCAACCCAACCTCATTTATATGCAAAATAGTTTTCAGTTCATCAATCTTAGGTAAAAGTGATCGAGAGTTCGCCAGAAAGAAAGTTAATAACTTTCGCGGAAGGCGAAGGGAAACGGAGGTTGGACAGGGATTTCCATTAAGGTTTTCGGGCAATGTTGAAAAAACCGAGCAAACTGGGAGTAACTTTGGGGACTTCGGTTGACACTCATTCCGTGTGTTCTTAAATGTGGGACCATAGGAGGACGATGGTAAGGATGGTAAGAGAAAAAAGGTGGGTTGGGATGGTTATTAACAGGCCGTGATGCCGTTCTGTTATGATTGGTACTGTGGGAAAAATCACACCCGCTACCCTTTAAGCAATAGCCTCGATTTTGCAAAAAGGGACAGGGCACCAAATGTTTTTGTTCACCACGTGGATGTTTAAAATCGCAACGCCTTCCCTTTGCGCACCACCCTCGACGCTTAAGAAATGGGCAGGGTATAGTGCTTTTTCCAGTATTATTATCTTCTTTTTCAAGTTGTGATTTTAGGGGCTTCGAGGTTCTATTCACTAATGTACCAGTATCTTTTTTCTGTTTACTCGGTACTAGTATTTGCTTTGAAGGCGACTCATTAATATTCCCTAGGTCAATGTCATTAGTATTCGGGTCATTGAGTTGTTGACTCAGGTTACTAAGGTCGATATTACTAGTATTCACCTCAGTGGCTTGTTGTCTAACATGTAATGGGATTTGATTTTGTTCCTGAGGTGTGCGTGTTCCAACAACGTTAAAGCTCGAATTCCTAGGGTCAATATCAATAGTATTCGAGACTATAGATTGTTGAAGATCAATATTATTTACAGTTAGATTAGCACTTAGTTCGCCATCACGAGATAGGCTGTCGTTAGTACCGCGAGACGAGCTCAAACTATTTTTATTCAAGCTACTAAGTTGGTCACTGTCACGCGTTGGCGATTCCTCTGTAATGCTAATTGGGTTACCTGATCCACTACCTTTGTTCTGATAGCCTTGGGACATATTAAGCACTAGCTTCTCGAGGAATAATAACTTTGATTTAAAAAATACATTCTCCTCGATAATTCGGCGATTAACTTCATCTTGATTCCGCACAACGCCTTCCAATTCTTTTAATTTTACCCTAAGCAAGTTAATGTCCGACTCATATTCATTTTCCGACAATGCAGCAAGCAGCCGCGATTCCAGAATTGTAAGGTCTAATTTAATACCCTCCATATCGGCATTAATATAAGCACAGCTACAGCTACAGCTACTATCAGGTGCATCCATGCGTCCCGTATTTATTGCCGCATGTTCGGCTTCTTTATAGTCTTCCTATGTGTTTAGACTACAGTGTCCAAGAGTACTTCGTTGTAGAATAGTCACAATTGAAAAAATGAAAACATTTGTTGGGTTTTGCCATCAAAACCCCCCAGGTAATCATTTAGGTTCAAAATAAAAAACGATGCATTTGAAAGTCACGCGCAATCTTCGCGAAAACTTGTCGTGGGCACATGACAGGTGGGGGGGGGGGGTGAATATTTTCACGAAACGTTTGTTCGTCACCACAGAAACCTAAAATATATTGTATTTATTTATGAATTATGATAAAAACAATAAATATGTGGGTCATTTTATCATATTTTTATAAAAATACAATAAATACAATATATTTTAGGTTTCTGTGGTCAGTGTGGTGGTGAACAAACGTTTCGTGAAAATATTCACACCCCCTGTCATGTGTCCACGAGAAGTTTTCGCGAAGATTGCGCGTGACTTTCCAATGCTTTGTTTTTTATTTTGAACCTAAATGATTACCTGGAGGGTTTTGATAGCAAAACCCAACAAATGTTTTCATTTTTTCGATTGGGACTATTTTACAACGAAGTACTCTTGGATACTGTAGTCTAAACACATAGGAAGACGAAGAAGTGGCATTTATCGGGCAGAGAAGCGGCGAGCCATTAAAATGGCGGCAATTTGACGAAATATCGAAGGACATAATATCGAAGATAAAATATACTGCACTGTTTCAAAACTTCATTAAACTTCGTCGAAATCGTCTTTAGCCATCTGTCATTATGTAAAAGTACAACAACTGGATGATATGAGCGAGACTCGGCGATAAAAAGCAAACAAAACGGCAAACTATGGCTGTAATGGTGTTTTCGTGGGGGGTGAGTGAATTAAAATGTATTATATTTAAAGAAAACAATGACAATCCTTATGTAAACTACAATAATTATATTAAATTAAGCATAGTTTTTCATCCCATGATAATTTTCTTTAGGAAATAAGAACGTTAAATTTCTGCCAGGCATATTAGTTATTTTGTGCATAATCAGCAATTTACCTGGGGTGGTGCATGGTCATTTTCTGGTAAAATATTATACTTAGACAAATTTTTGCTTCCAATGACCACCCCTAAATGCAACCCTTCTAAACACTATAAGCACTTCAGAAAGCATGTCGCTTTTTCTTTTCGGAAGTTAGAGCTATGTCGGCACTGCCGTTTCAGGGCGGGGTCATTTTCAGGACTTTCGCGCCGGATTCAGGTTTTGGCACATATGCCATGTTGACCGCCATGGTCATTTTACCCTAAAACAGTTGAGATTACCTGTGCTAAATGAAACGCATACAAACATCTATACAGGTCCTAGACTATTTAGAATATGTTTCAGATTTCCGTACGAAACTCACCAAAGCATGCGATTTGGCTACGGAAATCTTAAGTCGGCACAAAAATGCATGAAGGAAAAGTATGACAAAACTATCGTAACGCGAAGTTTTCAAACCGTTGACAAAGTACTTGCCTTTCTTCCGGTCCCTGGAACACCCTTGCATGTAGGTATTTTGGCCCTCACCTCGTAGAAAAGAAAGAGAATGATTTAAATTATGTAATAGTCACTCCCGATAGACGCAAGAATAAACAGCTTTGCCATGTAAATATGTTAAAGCCTTATCACGAAAGAAAGAAAGTGATTAATGCAGCTAGTTCAGGTAGTAATGATAATTATACAGCTGAAGAGCTGGAACTTTTTAACTTATCCGAAACAACTAAACTGAGCAACTCTGGCATTCTTCGACAAATGGATTCCAAACTGACGCACCTTGAGCAAAGTCAATAAGATGATATACAAGAACTCGTGCAAGAGTATTCTGATTTATTTCCTGATGTACCAACTCGGACGACTATGATCTCACACGACGTAGACGTTGGTGATGCAGTACCAGTTAAACAACACCCATCTCGTTTAAACCCCTCCAAACAAGAATCCCTGATCCAACAAAGACGTACGATATCTTCTCGGAAACTAGATCGAGCCTAGTCAGAGCAGTTGGAGTTCACCCTGCATTCTAGGTCCGAAGCCGGACGGAAGTTATCGAATGTGTACGGACTATTGAAAGGTAAACCACCTCACAAAAACGGACACGTTCCCTATTCCACGAATGGACGATTGCGTCGATAAAGTTGGTAATGCAAAACGTCTCAAAATTTGACCTTTTTAAAAGTTTTTTGGCAGATTCCTTTCAGTGAACGGGCGAAAGAAATCTCGGCTTTTGCTACCCCGTATGGTTTGTACCGGTATAAAGTTATGCCTTTTGGTACGAGGAATGCACCAGCAGCGTTCCAGCGCCTCATCAATCGCCTCATCGCCGATATTGATGGATGCGAAGCTTATATTGATGATGTCATCATCTATAGCAACACCTGGGAAACACACCTCGAGATTATGCGAAAGTTTTTTCAACGGTTACGCGAAGCTAGCCTAACGATTAACTTCGTGAAAAGCGAATTTGGATGTGGCCATGTGAGTACCTAATAAAGGCCGGTCCTAGGACAAAATGGTTAATACTTCATGTAAGGCAAATTATAGTGGATCCGGGCAAGTATGGGCATGCCTGGAATGGGATTCCTAGAAATCGGTATTTCGGAATAGAATCGATGACGTCACTTTCGGCGCCCCAACCTTCCGGTGCCATGCACAAGTCCTCCGCACAGTCATGAGCATACCCATCATACAGTTATGCACAAGTCGTCCACACATCTCCGCCACATCCTCCACAAGCTCACCGCACCCACTGCATCCACCGCGTCACACACGCTTGTTGGAGTCTTGCTGAAAACATCGGGGGAAGGTAAACTGGGAAAAGGGAAAAGTTTCTGTGTAAATAAAGGTATGGATTCTCCTTTTGAAATGGCGCTTAAGAAATACCGGGGAAATATATGAATTTATTTCGAGAGCTTAGGGAAAGGGGTAAGTGTAAGGGTTTGGATATTTTTGAAATAGCGTACTTAGACTCCATTGGTTGGGAATTTGATGAAGGGGTTCTAGATCAGGAGTTATTATCCGGTATGGATTCTCCTTTTGGAAAGACTATTTTAGAGTACCCTGAAAAGTTGTATCCACCCTTGGAGCCGATTAGGAGGAGTAAGAGCATGGAGCTTTTTAAAATAGCGGAAAAGGAGTACTTGGATTTCCTTGGTCCGAAGGAGCCGGAAATTTCCAAATAAACATTTTTGTTCCAAAGGGCGTGAGCACCGGTTTGTCAAAGTGGATGGACAGAGGACATGTAATGATTGTGGGCTGGTGGTTGGTCCAGCTCATTATGTTTCTGATTACGGTTGTTGGAACAGGGCATTTATGAAGCGACCGTATGAAGAAGCTACCACCTATTCCAAAGTTATTGGCTTTATTATAAGGAAGGATGTGTCATCCTATGAGTTATTTGGGTGTAGAGCGTCTGAGGTTATAGGTAAAATTGTGTGTATTTGTGACGCAGAGAGACCCAAAGGGAAGAGGCTTCCCAATCTTAATATTTTGAGTTACCAGGTATGTAAATGGCTTGGTGTGGAGGTAAATGAGTCTTTACTTAAGATTCCTAAGGGGAAGATTCGTCACGATCGGTGTAGAAAATTGTTTCACAAGATAGGTTTGGAGTATGTTGAGTAATTTTAATGTTTTTACCAGTCATTAAAATATAAGTAATAGCCCTAGGGTAACGATAATAAGGAGGACCTCAACTGTTATCGGGATCAACAGGCAGCTGTTCAGGCACAGCCACATCAGTTTCCGTGGTATCTTCATCGTTTTGTTTATCATATTTTCTTACAGTTGCGCTGGCGTAACCGATGTGAGTGTGTGCGCTCATCGTGATGTCTCCTCGTTCAATACCGATACACAGGTTAATTAAACATTTTTTTCCAAGTGAGTAATCCAAGTGAGAATATATACATTTTAAGATCTAACCAGGAACGACTGCGAAAAATGCAGCACGGCCCTGCGATTCCGATGCAGCGCTCTAACCAACTGAGCTACAGAGGCCAGCTGTTGAGCTATAACCGTAAGTTCATGTATATATAGGTAATCGGGTGTGCGGGTTGTGATAAGGTGGACTTGAATAACTTGGTTCTGGCACTTCACTTGGTGGAATTAATATTAGGATGTTAAGGTTTGTAATCCAAGTGTGAATATACACATTTTAAGACCTAACCAGGAACGACTGCGAAAAATGCAGCACAAGGTCCTCTGGTAGGAATCGAACCTACGGCCCTGCGATTCCGGAGCAGCGCTCTAACCAACTGAGCTACAGAGGCCAGCTGTTGAGCTGAAACCGTAAGTTCATGTATATATAGGTAATCGGGTGTGCGGGTTGTGATAAGGTGGACTTAAATAACTTAGTTCTTACCTATATATACATGAACTTACGGTTACAGCTCAACAGCTGGCCTCTGTAGCTCAGTTGGTTAGATCGCAGCTCCGGAATCGCAGGGCCGTAGGTTCGTTTCCTACCAGAGGACCTTGTGATGCATTTTTCGCAGTCGTTCCTGATTAGGTCTTAAAATGTATATATTCTCACTTGGATTACAAACCCTAACATTCTAATACTAATTCCACCAAGTGATGTGCAAGAACTAAGTTATTCAAGTCCACCTTATCACAACCCGCACACCTGATTACCTATATATACATGAACTTACGGTTACAGCTCAACAGCTGGCCTGTGTAGCTCAGTTGGTTAGAGCGCTGCTCCGGAATCGCAGGCCCGTAGGTTCGATTCCTACCAGAGGACCTTGTGCTGCATTTTTCGCAGTCGTTCCTGGTTAGGTCTTAAAATGTACATATTCTCACTTGGATTACAAACCCTAACATCCTAATATTAATTCCACCAAGTGAAGTGCAAGAACTAAGTTATTTAAGTCCACCTTATCACAACCCGATGTAATGACGTATACTTCTTTGTCGAAATTGGGTTCATATCCCTTTTCAAAGGGTTTGTGCTTTATTTCCACCCTAACGTGATCCCCAACCTTAAATTTAGGATCCGGAAAACTGCTTAGTGGATATCCGTAGATACTTGTCCAAACTTCATCCTTGTTTTCCTCATTCACATCCGCTGGTCTCATTCCTATTGTTCTGTGTGTGGAATTATTATAGGATCTAACGAGAGCAGGTAAGATGTCCACCAAACTTTTGTCCTGTTTTCCGTAAAGTATTTCCACATCCTTGTTTTTAGGGTCCTATTGAATCTCTCGACAAGTGCAGCTTTCCGGAAGGTTCTTGTGGAAAAGTAATGGACATCATAATCTTTTAGCAATGTCTTTACTCCTACATTGTAGAATTCCTTTCCATCGTCGAATTGAGCTGTTTTAGGATATCTACCAAACCTTTCCTTAAATTGTGCGAGCACATTTTCAACAGTCTTCGTCATGCTTTCGGTATTTTTCCTCCATACCGGAATTGCAAAGGGATACCGGCTCAGAACCTCTATGACAGTTAGGATCCAGCGGTTTCCCTTATTCTCATGACTGAACTTACCCATATCCACAAGGTCCATTTGAATTTACTGTGCAAGTCCGTCCACATAGGTCTTTTGGGTTTTGTAATGTTTTCTGGACGGTTTGTGAATAATGTAGGTATTTTGTGTCTGTAACCATTCTTTAACATTTTTCCAGCTAACTCCCTTTATGCCCTCCTCCTTTGCACTTTGGTATAATTTTTCCATCGACATGTACCCACCATTAACGTTAAAATATATTTCTCGAAGAGCTACATCCAATGCAAGACTCGTTTTATTACCTGTAAATAAAACATGAAGAAGATAACAGTCTATGTTGGTAGCGGAGGGGTTACCCTGGATTTACAGGATCCACTGATCCTTACCCACGGATCCGAACTTTATGTAAAGACTGCTGCCGTGTTTTGGAATTATAAGAACATTCGTAAGGGGTTCAATGACTAAATTTCCGTAGATGGGAAGAAGCGTATGATAAATGAAGGGTACTGGACCTTTAAACAGCTTAGGAAAGAGCTGGAGGAAAACGGATTAACACTTAATGAATATCCCGATGGAAGAATAAGGATCGACTTTGCTACGGGAACAAATTCTGCAGGACTCCGAAATCTCACGAGTATTTTGGGACATCGGTCCTCCAATGGTTCTAAATACACCCTACACATCTGCGATCGTCCCGTAGACATCCATCAAAGCTTGCGTTACCTAACTGCGAAATTAAAATGCAGAACAAGTTCCTCTGGTAGGAATTGAACCTACGGCCCTGCGATTCCGGTGCAGCGCTCTAACCAACTGAGCTACAGAGGCCAGCTTTTAAGCTGTAACAGTAAGTTCATGTATATATAGGTAATCGGGTGTGCGGGTTACCTATATATACATGAACTTACGGTTACAGCTTAATAGCTGGCCTCTGTAGCTCAGTTGGTTAGAGCGCTGCAACGGAATCGCAGGGCCGTAGGTTCAATTCCTACCAGAGGACCTTGTGCTGCATTTTTCGCAGTCGTTCCTGGTTAGGTCTTAAAATGTATATGTTCTCACTTGGATTCCAAACCCTAACATTCTAATATTAATTCCACCAAGTGAAGTGCAAGAATCTAAGTCATGAAGTCCACCTTATCACAACCCGCACTCTCGATTACCTATATATACATGAACTTACGGTTACAGCTTAACAGCTGCCCCCTGTAGCTCAGTTGGTTAGAGCGCTGCACCGGAATCGCAGGGCCGTAGGTTCAATTCCTACCAGAGGACCTTGTGCTGCTTTTTTCGCAGTCGTTCCTGGTTAGGTCTTAAAATGTATATATTCTCACTTGGATTCCAAACCCTAACATTCTAATATTCGAAAGTATACACCTGTACGTGAAACATTGGTTAGGAGGACCGTCCCTTCCCACGCAAACATTGGGACATGGTACTACGGCTTACCTGTGAGTGAACAGAAAAGAATACGACGTCAGAAGTACCATTTGACTAAATATGGAGGTTCATTTATCGAATATGAATTCCTGACTAGTAGATCACCCTTTGATGTTGAAAACGACTATAAAATCCTTATTTCCAAAACATTCCGAGGACTTACCAAAGTTGGACAGAAATTATTCCCGCAATCCATTGAGGCGTTCGTGTATTCCGTCCTGGGGGCACAGGCTAAAACCCGGTGGAGTATCACAGGTCAGGGTGCAAAAATCTGCAGACACAGGAGGTTTTCCGGAAGGTAGCAAGGGACACGGTTGTCCAGGATGATGTGACAGGTACCATCTCTAACATGCGGACGGCTATTGGTAATAGCCATGTCGTCCTAAAATTTGCAATCATGCCGGGTTTAATCCTAATTCCTTCAGACCTGAGGATTTTAACAAAACCTATTCCAGGATTCAGCAATGTTTTAACGGTAGCTAAAAACGGGATGACGTTCGGAAAAAATGAGAAGGTGAATTATACAAGTAATCCTGTTCCTACCCCCACGAATAATATAGATGAAAGCCATGACATGACACCGGTTTCTGCTGTGGAGGACTTTAAACCCCCGGAATTAAGGCAGAAGTCTGATACTCAGAATATTGCTCTTGGGACAGCGGCAGTAGCATCCTTTGGACTTGCATACCTAGTATTTCAACGTTAAATATAATGAGCATCTTATTCGGGTACGATTACTTTGATACAACAGCAGAAGACCTAAATACCTTAAAACGGAAGTTGACGACAGTTGAGAAGGCTTCCGATCTAGAGGAACACGGCAGAGGTTGCTAAAAATGCGGACGAGATTGTAAAATTGAATAGCCTCTGGAAAAATTCGATTCAGCACGACTTTTCCCAAATACCTGGGTATCCACCCGGATTTCTACAAACACCAACCATTACAGACACCGATAAGAAAAATGCAAAATGTATGGTATTTAGTGTCAGTGATAATGAAATAAATTATTCGAGCTCATCCCCTCTGTACGGATTCTACGAAACGAATAGGGGGACGATTGTCATATTTACAGTTGACCAGAGGAGTAAAATTATCCGGACATCCTTTTCATTCATAGTTACCAGCACAAACATCCAGATCCATGGTGTTGAATTTAAGGACATAGATTCCGCCGGTAACGTAACCAACAGAACAAAAGCTACAACCGTAAATTGCTTTCTCTTGACAACATAAAATTTTTAAAATCTTTTTGTAAGATTTAAAATATTCGTATTAATCCATAGGCACCGCCAACACCTAGGATACCCACTGTCAACACTGTGTATCTCTTCATTTCGTCCGATGGTTGATAGTAATCCTCCAATTTTGGTCTGCGTTGGGATGCCGTACTATCCATGAGCCTCGTATAATTCCTCAGGTCTTCCAGTGCCCTGTTTGTTTTCTCGATATCCTTGTTTGCATCCAGGATTTCGACCCTCCGTCTTGCCTCGTCGTTCCTACGCTTCACCTCAGATTCGGAAAACTTCTCCTTTGCTTTCGTAAGCTTCGCTAAGGCTTGGTTATGTCTTTTTACCTCTTCTTTGTATCCTTGCCCATTCAACTTGGAGAATAGGAAACCGGCCCCAGCAATGGTCACAGCATTAAAGAGTCCTCCGACTACGATAGTTGTCATCCTTTATTTGTCAATCATTTTTGGGATATATCCCTTATCCTTAAGATATCGTATGGTGAATGCGCTTCCAGCTACGGCAACAGCAAGCTTTGCCGCTCCTTCTAGGGTCATTGGTTCCCCAAGGCTTTTTCCGGCAACCGTTTTGGCAAGGTAGGATACCCCAGCAACTCCGGTTGTCAATAGTGCGGCGTCGTAAAGTTCGTTGATCACTTCCTTCTTCGTGTCGGTCATTATGTTTTTTATTATAGTAGAACTATTTCTCCATTTGCTTCTCTTCCAAGATTAGAGAGAATCTTCTTTCCAGGGTATTGAGCATCCTGTCTTCACTTTCCTTGCGTTCGGTTTCCGTCGCCTTGTGCCTGGCCTCTACAGCCCCTACCGTGTGGATGTAAACCAGTGCAGCTCCAGCTGCTACAGAGAAGGTTAGTATGTCCAGGAATAGTTGTGACATTGTTTTATTATACTCAGTCAAACAAGTCAGGACCTTTGGTGTGATAACAACAGGTTTCGCCTCCTCTACAATCTTATCTTCCTCGGGTTTCTCGTCCTTCTCCCATCACCTTTGTCCTCCGTGTCCGTAATGCTCTGCTCCTCTTCCTTGATAGCTTCGAGTTGTGCCTTCTTTCTTGCTTTTGCTTCCTTACTGATTTTAGCAAGCCTACGCCCCGACTCCACCTTTCTCGGATCTTTTACGCGAGTTTTTGTCGGATTTGTGACAGATACTGCTGTCGTATATGGGTTCTCTTCTGACATGGTTCCTTTTATTTATAGTAGAATTTAACTAACTTGCAAGTAACTTTAAGTCTAGTCAAAAGTTAGATAAGACTAACCTTAAATCTAGTCAAAAGTTAGTTAAGACTAACCTTAAATCTAGTCAAAAGTATCTTATGACTACATTTGAGTAACTTATGACTACATTTGAGTAACCTCATGACTACATTTGAGTAAACTCATGACTACATTTGAGTAACCTCAGTTTTAGTCAAAAGTTAGTTAAGACTAACCTTAAATCTAGTCAAAAGTTAGTTAAGACTAACCTTAAATCTAGTCAAAAGTATCTTATGACTACATTTGAGTAACTTATGACTACATTTGAGTAACCTCATGACTACATTTGAGTAAACTCATGACTACATTTGAGTAACCTCAGTTCTAGTCAGAAGTATCTCAAATTCAGAATAAACAATCTATAGACAAGACTTCCCTACATATAAACAAAGCAGCCATGAGACAATTCAGGAGAGATAATAGGGTCCAGCTCTACTTTAATTGTTCGGATAAGATAGACCGAATTGTAATAATGTGTAAGTATACCGACTACAAGGACATAACGGCCACCATCCTAACATTAGGTGAATCAGGTTTGCCGGCAAAACATAGGATTAAATTCGGAAAAGGATGGATGAGAAAAGGCGCCGAAATTCGAGGTATGAGTTACCTTTACGGAGATCTGAAAGGCATTCACATCCTAATTACCATTTCCAAATCTGTCGAAGTGATTAATTGTTGGCTTAAAAGTCCGGAGGATAGGATCCATCTAGGACCACCCACGGATATTATAAATAACTGGTTCAGTATGTGTATGTCTTGAGAGGAATGGTCAGAGGAAAGGGAAGAACAAAGAATAATGGATATGGAAAACGAAGCGATCACAGAAGAGGCACGAACAGGAGAGATGAAAATGTTAGAAGAAATGCAGATGGATGCTGAAATGAGGGAAGCTCTTCAGGGTCAAGTCGATTAAGGTTAATTGCCAGGTAGTGACCTGGCGAGGTTGTCAAATCCAAAAGACGCAATTGCGGATCCTCTGCCTAAAAATGGGTATTTTCAGCCTAAAAACTGTGTTTTTACCCTAAAATAGGGTGTTTTTACCCCAAAACAGGGTGTTTACATACATTTTCATGCTAAAATTTAGGTAGTGACCTGGCGGGGTTGACAAATTAAAAGACGCAGGTGCGGACACTATGCCTTACAAACAGAATCAATCGTCCGAATGTCCGAAAGACTTGGGAGTATTTGTTGTCTTTTTCAAACCTTTTACGTCTGGAAAAACAGAATCAACCTTAGAATCACCTTATAGATAAGTTTTGCTATATAATAAAGACAATGAATACTTCTAACCCAAGTATTCCAATTTCGGACAAAAAATTCGCATCTACTGAACGAATGAGAACTAACGTTCTAGAAAAGGCCCGAGAGAGAGGTCTCAAAATAGAAGAGAAGATTAACAACCACTTTGACGAATTACTCAAGAAGGAAAAGAGGAAGGTAATCGGAAAGGAAGTTAAATCAGCAGCAAGACAGTTCCAGAGACGAAGAAAGCAAACCGAGGCTAACGCAAGAAAGGAAATAAGGGATACAAAGAAATGGAGGACCGACATCGCCAAGGAAGAAAAAAGACGGCGGAAGGAGGTCACGGACTGGAAAGCCGAGCCACAAAAGTGGAAAAAGGAGACCCAACGACTACGACGGAACGCAAGGGCCCGCGAAAGGCGAGCTGAGGAGAATCGTAGGATCGCAGAGGGTAAATGGAAAGGTAAAAAGAAATTTGCCAGACTCCAGTTAAAGATGGGTGACAAGCTTAGTAAAATCTGGGAAAAACCGAGGGAAATCCTGAAACCCATTCTAGCCAAACACGCCTTCAAGAAAAAGGTAAAGAAGTACGTCATTACCCCAAACGGTAACTACGACCCAGCCTACTTCCTAACCATCACGGAAGACGAGGTTAAAACACTCATAAACTCCGAAACGGAACCCAGAAACGTGAGGATGTGAAATGGTATGGAGCGACCCGAAAACCGGGGAAGAAGTGTCAACCATCGCTCACTTCGGATAAAAAAATCACAAACTTATCGGAACGGATGATACGCAAGAAACCCAAAGCATCATGAGGGAAAAAATGTTAAAGTCCTTTTCAGAATACCAGAGGAGAGGTAGTGGGTGGAGACTACGAAGGGTCGTTTAGCTGGAAATCCACATTGGAGAGTTCCGACCACTTAGGGGTAAAAAACACGAACCACTACCCAAATCTATAGCTAGAAAAAAAGCAATTATCAACATGAAGAACGACGACGACGTGGGCTGTCACACGTGCCTTAAACCCCACCAACACCCATTCGGAAAGAATTTCAAAGGAACTCAAAAGACAATCCGAAGAGTTAAACTGGGAAGGGACCGAATTCCCAACACCCATAGATGATTTTAAAAAATTCGAGAAAAACAATAATAACATCGGTATTAACGTATTCAGTGCCGACGAAAGCATCAAGGTCTACCCCTTACGAGTATCAGGAAAAACCGATCCCATAAGACTCTTCCTATGGAAAAACCACTACAGCGTCGTTAAGGACATGTCAAAACTTGTAGGCTCACAAATCAGCAAGAACGAACACAAAAAATACATATGCGACCGATGCCTTAACGCATTCGGATCAAACGAACTCCTAGAAAAACACTTGGAATTATGCTCGAACAACGACTTCCAAAGACACGAATATCCAAAACCCGGTAGCACCACAAAATTCGAAAACTATGAAAAGACACAGGAATTTCCAATTACCATTTACGCAGACTTTGAGTGGTACGTCAGGAAATTGATCGCGGAAGAGCAAAGTCTAGACAAGTCATGTACCACACAATACCAGAAACACAACCCCAGCGGATTCTGCTACTACATTAAGTGCTTCGACAACTCCATCTACAAACCCAAGCTGGTACACTATACCCAGCAGTATGAGGGGGAATACATCACCAAAAAATTTGTGGACATACTTGTAGAGGAAATAAAGGATATTTACAACAAGTTCAAGTTCAAAGAACCCATCAGAATGACCCACAGGGATACAAAAATCACGGAGAAGCAACCAACTGCTACGCATGTAAGGAAGAATTCACCCTAAAGGATTACAAAGTCAACGACCAATGCCACTACACAGGAAAATACAGGGCTGCAGCACACAACTCATGCAACCTCAAGATGAAGCAACCAAAATTCATACCAGTCCTCTTCCAAAACCTTGAAGGGTATGATGCCCACTTATTTATCAAAAACCTCGGGGTGAGCTGTGGAGACATCAAATGCATTCCCAAGACGGAAAAAAAGTGCATATCCTTTACCAAGCAGGTAGAGGTCGATAAGTTTAAAGGTAAGGATGGTAAGGAAAAGAAGGTCAAAAGGGAATTAAGATTCCTGGACACCTTCAAATTTATGGCAAGCTCCCTGGACAAACTCACCAATGGTTTAGGTAAAGATTATTTTAAAAACCTGGACCTAATATCATCCCACTATACCAGAAAACAGAAGGAAATATTCACGCAGAAAGGTGTATACTCCTACGAGTATATGGATGGATTCGACAAGCTGGAAGAGACGGACATCCCACCCAAGATGAAATTCTTCAGCAGTCTTACCGGCGAAAACATCAGCGACACCGATTACAAAAGAGCACAGGACGTGTGGAACACCTTCGACATGAAAACCATGAGGGGTTATCACGACCTTTACCTTAAAACAGACGTCCTCCTCCTGGCAGATGATATGGAATATTTCAGAAAAGTATGCCGAGCAAGCTATGGACTCGACCCTCTATGGTACTACACAGCACCGGGACTAGCGTGGGATGCCGCCCTAAAACTAACCAAGGTGGAACTGGAGCTTATTTCCAATCCAGACATGTACCTACTCATAGAAAGAGGAATCCGCGGAGGCATCAGCACCACCTCCAAAAGACTTGCCATAGCCAACAACAAGTACATAGCTAACTACGTTCCCAAGAAGAAAAGCAAGTACCTCCCCTATATGGACGGAAACCACCTCTACGGATGGACAATGAGTCAGCCCCTACCCATCAAGGACTTCAAATGGATGAACAGGAACGAGTTGGAAAAATGGGAGGAACACAGTTGCATCCTCGAAGTGGATCTCGAATACCCCGACGATCTCCACGACCTACACAACGAATACCCCCTAGGATAATGGTTAACGAGACGGAAAAGCTCATCCCTGACCTCAACAATAAGGAAAATTACGTCCTCCAACACACAAACCTAAAGCAATACCTGACCTTGGGGTTGAAGCTAACCAAAATACATCGCGGAGTTAAATTCCTCGAAAGGGACTGGATGAAAGAATACATACAGCTCAACACAGACCTCCGTACCAAAGAAACTACAGACTTCGAAAAAGATTTCTTTAAACTTATGAATAACTCCATATTCGGAAAGACCTTGGAAAACGTAAGGAATAGGGTTGATATCAGAATCGTCAACGACGAAAAGAAATGGAACAAGCTAGCCAAAAAACATAACTTCAAATCGGTAACCATCTTTTCCGAAAACCTAGTGGCAGTTCATATGAGGAGAACCTCCGTAAAACTGAGAAAACCCATCTACCTAGGAATGTGCATCCTGGACATCAGCAAAACCCTCATGTACGACTTTCACTATAACTACATCAAACCGGTGTATGGAAATGATGCTAAACTCTTATTTACAGACACAGACTCACTATGCTACGAAGCAACCACCGAAGATTTCTTCAAAGGCATTTCCAAAGATGTCTACGAAAAATTCGATACCAGCAACCTCGGCAAAAACCACCCCTCCGGAATCCCAACAGGTGTCAACAAAAAGGTTATAGGAATGATGAAAATAGAAACAGGCGCAAAGCAGATCGACGAATTCGTAGGGCTCAGAGCAAAACTGTACGCCTACAAAATGGCGGAAGATGGGGACAAGGAGAAAAAGTGTAGGGGTGTTAAGAAGGCAGTCATTAAAAAGGAAATAACATTCGACAACTACAAAGAATGCCTCTTCAGCGGTAAGAAACAATGGAGAGGAATAAATGTCTTCAGAAGCAGACTGCATGAAATATACACGGAAAGGGTCGTCAAGGTAGCCCTATCGGCAAGCGATGACAAAAGGATAATCAACGAAGACGGAATACACACCACGGCAATAGGACATAAGAATCTAAGGTAATAGGAATCATAACAAACCAATTTTAATTTCCGAAGGAACATTAAAAATTAAATGAATCCAAGTACTCCTTTATTTACCCATAGGTGGACGCAAAAGCATCTTCCATGGTTCCGCCTTCCTTTCCCTCAGGTATACCCCCTCCTGAAGTAGTACTTGAACGGATACCATATCCCCAGACACATATATGCTTGGGAACCTAACCAAAGCATCCAGATAAAAATGCTTGCTGGTGGGTTTCATGCGACCTATATTCCATCCCCCATCCTTATACATCACCGTAGTTGCATTGATCTTTGCATACAGGACAGGCTGCTTCCCACCTCGATAGAAACACCTTATGACGTTTGCCCCTGACTTTCCGGTCTCTTCAGCACATCTTCTCTCCAATACTTCCAGGGCTGATATGAAATCCTTATGTTTCCAACCGCCAATGGGATGGTAAAGTTCTCCTTCCTAAACGTCTTGTCCTTATTGATCCCATAAGCTAAGCAGTCCTTTAGTAAGAGCAAGAGGGGTCCGCCGTCCTCCGCCACAAGCCCAATACTCTCAGACCCAAATCTGTTTCCAACAGGTTCCTCAAAGCAAAAGATTTTCCGGAGAATTCCTCTACATTGGTTATTGAAATGGACATGGTTGTTTTCTTTACAGAAACGCTTATCTTTATATTGATTCTGCCCTCCAGCAACCCTCCAGCAAGACTCCAACAAGCGTGTGTGACGCGGTGGATGCGGTGGGTGCGGTGAGCTTGCGGAGGATGTGGCGGAGATGTGCGGAGATGTGTGGAGGACTTGTGCATAACTGTGTGATGGGCATGCCCGTGACTGTGCAGAGGACTTGTGCATGGCTGTGCGGTGGGCATGGTCATGACCGCGCGAGTGTGGGAAGAGGTGGCCGGTAGGCAGAGTGTTCCCAGCGGGGCGCGGGGAATTGGGGGACCGGAAGTGACGTCATGGATTCTATTCCGGGGATTCCGATTTCTAGGAATCCCATTCCAGGCATGCCCATACTTGCCCGGTTCCACTATAATTTGCCTTACATGAAGTATTAACCATTTTGTCCAAGGACCGGCTTTTATTAGCTGCTAATGTGACCTATCGGACATATCGTTGGGACATATACTTGGGACATATCGTTGATCAAGGTAAAGTAAAACCTATTAGTGCATAAATCGAAGCCATTTCTGCGTTTCCACAACCTTCCACAAAGAAACAGGTCATGCGTTTCCTTGGCATGGCAGGTTACTACCGAAAGTTTTGCCCAGATTTCTCTACTGTTACTCAACCCCTAACCGAGCTACTGCGAAAAAACGTTAAATTTATATGGACAGAACATTGTCAATCATCATTCAACCGACTTAATGCATTGTTGCAAAGTGCTCCTGTTTTGTCAGCCCCAGATTTCAGCCGCTCCTTTAAACTAGCTGTAGATGCAAGTGACATCGCTGCCGGAGCAGTATTATTACAAGAGGACGACGATGGAATCGACCGTCCGGTAGCTTATTTTTCCCGCAAGTTTAACCACCGTCAACGCAATTATTCCACAGTTGAAAAAGAATGTCTTGCCCTTATCCTCGCCCTTCAACATTTTGACGTGTATGTTTCTTCAGCCGGAGTTCCTATCGAAGTATTCAGTGATCACAATCCACTGGTTTTCATCCACCGAATGAAGGACAAGAATCAACGTTCGTTGCGATGGATCTTGATATTATCGGAATACAACATGCACATACAACACATAAAAGGACAAGACAACTTGATCGCTGATTGTCTTTCAAGACCATGAACACTTGACGAACACGCTACATTGAAAAGAAAGTTAAGAAACTTTCTTTCTTTCAAGGGGGAGGGTGTTACATGATAATGCTTATCATGTAATTTTACATATTATATTATGCTCTATAGCTTATACATTATATTCATATTATTAACTGAATAGCTTACATGCATGAGTAAGCAAATTGTTTTAAATATTTAGATGTCCCACAACTAACGTAGCGGACATAACTCGGTTTGGCGTTGGCCGATTTATGGTTACTGAGACTTGCTTCAGCGAACTGTATTGCGTAGGGGAAATGAGTCGTAGTTTTCTAGTTTCTTCCCCTAGCAGAGCGTATAAAAGCCTGAGCACAACTAGACAATTTATGCATTATTCATAAGGAGAAAGCCTGAATAACATCGCCGTGAAGATATAGAAACTATAAGTTAGAGAAAGATTTAAAAGGATTATACAAAGGCGAAGATATATTAAAGATAAAGAATTGTCAGGAATGGAAGAGTTGTGCCCAGTCGTGAAAAGAGATAAGTTTGAACAGTATTAAGAATTATATATATTATATAAGTAAATGTTATAGAGACGCTAATTATTGAGATTTGAGTAATATATAAGTAAGAAAATAGATATATCATTGAAAGTAATTGGTTTTACAATCTTTGTTGCGAGCAAATAAAACCAAAAGCGCGGCCAAATAAATTAGTAAGGACTGGCTCGTAACAATATATATAGCGCGTTATTTAAATTCACCTGATGAGTGTGGCAAGACACGTCTTGTCATACGAAAAGTTCATACATAAAGTTCATACATAAAGTTCATAGGAAGTAATTCAAGTTTGTCTTCTAATCTGATCTTATCAGCTCTACTACGGAATTGAGCACTCTACTCATATATGATTCCAAACTCGATACTTGTATATATATATATATATATATATATATATATATGTGTGATTTACCGTAATAACACAATCAAGTAACAACTGGTTGCCGAAAGACACAATATCTTGACAACCTGCTGCCGAAAGACGATACGAGTAAGATGCGAGTACGATACGAGTAAGCTATATATATATATATATATATATATATATATATATATATATGTGTGATTTACCGTAATAACACAATCAAGTAACAACTGGTTGCCGAAAGACACAATATCTTGACAACCTGCTGCCGAAAGACGATACGAGTAAGATGCGAGTACGATACGAGTAAGCAAACGAATAAGCATCTAAGTTTTGGTGCTCGCTGCTTATCTATATATTTTCGTACATTTTTTCTTATATTTGTCAATCTTTCGGTCCTTTGAGACTAATGTAAAATATGATCGTATCGGTTGGTTCTAGCTGTTACTATTCGTGTTTATTGACTGGTCAAGGCCAAGACTAAAGCCGTTTTCACACATATTCGCCGCCATGTCTGTTACGAGGTCACATAAAGCTTTACTGGACGCTGACTTCAAGAACGACATTAGTACATTGATTAAAGATGAAATTATCGAGGTGATGAACAGCGAAGAGATGAAAAGTGCTATATCAAATCAGGTGAAACAACTGATTAAAAGCGAACTTAATTCTATTGTAAAACCGCTCGAAGATGATCTTGCATCCATTAAGGCTGAAAATTCTCGCCTTCGTGTTGAACTATTAAACATAAAGAAACAGAATGCAACCCTTTCACTACACGCAAACGCAAATGAACAATACTCTAGGAATATATAATGTTAGAATATCTGGCATTGAAGAGGTCCATGCAGAAGATTTTTTTGCAGCGGTTTCAATTTTTTTCGAAACCGAACTCGGTGTCACTGTTAATGACTCTGATATTGATCGCGTCCATAGAGTTGGAAAACGAGGTCTTTCTCCTCGCCAAATGATTGTTAAATTCACAAGTTATCGTGCCAAGGAAAGGGTCGTTAAGAATCGTAGCAAGCTAAAGGGCAAGAAAGGGTACGTTTTATGTCAATGAAGATCTAACTTCTTTCAATTTGGATCTTCTTCGAAAAGCTCGCATGGTTGGGCATGTTCAACACACGTGGGCGAGCGACGGTAAAATTTTTGTCATACTAGAAGACGAGTCCATTCATGTGGTTTGTTGCCTCGATGACATTTTGGCCCTTCAACCAGAGAAATGATTGATTCTTTATCGGTAACGCGCTATTTCCCACGGTGACGATATCTAACATATTTTGTTTCTTAAACTAACATTATACTATATAATCATTTTTCTTTCTCTATTTCGTTATGTTTGTTATGTCTATAAGTATTCCAGGTGAGAAGCATGAGGTGAGCATTTATATATCTTTTTACAAATTAGAATTCGATGGGGGTTAGTTTAGAAGTATATCGAGCAGCTATCGGTCTGTATAATTGTTGTATTTCTTATCTTACTGTTAATGCTTATGGCATACGTTTGTTTCTTGCAATTATTAGTCTTGCTATACTATTTATACTCCTATTTGGGCTTATCATGTTACTTTTATTATCTGGTTCGGTGCATCCTAACCCCGGCCCACGCAATACTTGCATGTCTATAGCACGTGTTAACAAATTTAGCGAAATCTCTGCAATTGCTGAACTACATAAATTTGACTTCCTTGCTTTCTCTGAAACTTGGCTAAACTCCACTTTCACAAACGAGTCAATCTTAATGTCAGGGTTTAGTGCTCCACTAAGAAAAGATCGAAATTCATCTCGCGGTGGAGGTGTTTCTTTGTACGTCGCGGATCACTTGCCGTTCGTCAGACAACTTGATTTAGAATCTCCATTTACCGAGTTGTTATGGGCTGAAATAGCTGTCAATCGAGTGAAAATACTTTGCGGAGTGTGTTATAGGCCTCCTAGCCAAACCTCTGATCAATTAGATTTATTTCTAAATTATTATTTACAGGCCAGTCTCGACTCTATTAATATGTTAAATAATTTTTCCACTATCATAATATTAGGTGACTTTAATGCCCATTTTGATTTCGTCGGTGCCTCGTCACTTAATACTGATGTCGGTGTCAAGTTATATAATTTTTTGGAAGGTAATAACTTATTTCAATTAATTGAAGAACCTACTCGTGTTACATTGACCGGGGATACTATTCTTGATTTAATCATTGCTGATTCTCCTGGCTATTTTACTTCTACTGGAACTTTGAGTCCTCCTTCCAATTGTGATCACAATATCGTTTATGCTAATTTGAATATATCTTCAAGAAAACAACGATCATTTAAAAGAACTGTTCGTAATTATAAAAATGCGAATGTTTTAAAAGAGTGAATGTCAGTAAAAATCGAACATATGAGATATTTCGCGGCCACGACTGAAAAATCGATTTTGCTCAAATTTTGCCCAGATATACCTTATTATATCGGAAAATGCACCAGATATTTTTTTAGGTCAAATGCTTTTTTAACTTTGAGAAAATGCCGTTTTAACACGACCACCCTAAATCGCCAATTTGTCTGGGAAAATATGCGCTGATTTTAAAGACAAATTTCACGACGACAACCGTTTCTAATCGATTTAAAACCCTAAAAATCTTGTTTTCGGTTATTCAAAGGACTGTTTACATGACTTACAGAAAATCTGAGTCACTTTTAGGAATAGAAATAATCGTAGTTTTGGAGCACACTATCTTACTTCGTTTACGATACCCTCTTAACAAAACCGATTTTCACCATGCGATAAAGCTCCAAATCGATCATGCTTCTACTAGTTGGCTCTTTAATAAACAAGCTTTCAATTGACGTAAATACTTATTTTGGCAAATGAATACGCGATAAACGACAGCGCGTTGAAATCGTCCGTTTTTGACGTCTTGCAAGTCTAACGCTGTTAATTTATACACCGTCGAAGTAAACAATTTAATCAAATATTCTAAGTATTTTACCTTTTGAGAAAAAAACATATTCTTGAATGGAGACTTTTCGCCTTGCTAAGTTTAAAAGTGGTCCAGAAATCTCGGTATGTTTGTAAAAAAATCATCAAACAGCCGGTGTTTTGAGACATTGTTGTCAGTCCCATGATAACTTCAGATCATTATTCAACGTGATCTACGACCCAGCCGTTTGACTTTAGCGCTATTAAACATATACAAATCGATGAGCTATTTAGGGATTATATTTGCTACTAAATTCCCCAAAATAATTGGAAGTACAACTGCTGTTTCCAGAGGTTTTGTTCCATTTTGTCCATATTAATGTACCATTTTATTTATCGACTGATGTTTACGAATACGTAAGTTAATTATTAAGCAGCTGTTAGCGTGCGTGTACATGTGAAATGAACGTTTATAATGTTTATCCATATAAGGAGTTTATATTTTTAGTTTACCATGCAGCCCTTAGATTTGAATAGCCGAATTCATACTAGAGGGGGGTAATGGGGTATATTCGTGCTGCGTATTGGGGTAATTTAATTATTCGTTCTTCGTTCAGTCATCTTTTTATTAAACGTTTTTCGATCCCGACATGGATGCCGTGTATCGTGCTTGCGGTGTATTCAATATCCGTTCTCCGTTTTCAGCTGTATTTAAAGACGGTTATTTCTCGTTTCTGGACAATATATTCCATTAATTTTGTTTCTGGATTTTAGTTATGTTTTGATTGGGGAACGGAGGTTTCAAAGTTTATATAAATCATGAACATCGACGCAATTGTAAACAAATAGGTGAACACACCGCCTAGTACAGACTGTTTATATTCACCTTTAAGACTTCTAAGTATGATTGTTGCTTACATTTCATGTTCACTTTACATTTCAGATTCGTAATAAATTTATTTTACGTGCTTCAGGACTTCCTTCTTTTATTTTTCATGCTTCAAGATCGCTGCATATTATTTTTCGTGCTTCAGGATCGGTACCCCCCCCCCCCCCATTACCCCCCCTCACATTAGGGGCGGGAAACTCGTCTGTGAAAACCTGTCTGAATATGAATTTAGGGACAGATAAATTCGAATTTAAGACGAGTTTCCCGTCTAGATGAGATTCCCGTCTAACTTTCCCGTTCGTTTGGACCGGTAAGTTAGACGGGAAAGTTCGGACGGGAAACTCGTCTGCCCCCGGATTCATATTTGACGAGTTTCCCGTCTAATACGAGTTTCCCGTCTCTAATATGAATTCGGCTAATGCATATGTGTGTTAAAACTGCAAGGTTTACACTGTTGATCTTATTAAAATCCCACAGACCACAACGATTATACCTATTGATTGTTTCTTGACGATAGTGGACGCGTACGTGCATGTTGCGGAAGAGGTTAATTCGCTGGCCTCAGAGTGACAAAACGTACCCTAGTTCCAGAGGTTTAAAATAATAAACCTCTGGTTGAAAGCGGCAATTGATTCATCGAGCCGCGCCAATCAGTTTGAATTAGGGTCAGATCCCGACTCTGTCTCCAGATTGGACGATTGTATTAAAGCTCTCTGATTGGTTATATATGTTTTATTTGAATCAATCAGAGAGCTTTAATACAATCATCCAATCAGGAGACAGAGTCAGGATCTAACCCTTAATTGCTCGTTATTAAATAACATACCGTAGTAAATAATTTAATCACCATTTCTATAAGTCTTTTACTTTTTCGGGACAAAAAAAAACTACTTGAAAAAGACCAGGGCTTTAAGTAGATAGTTATGATAAGACAAGGGCGGCGCCAGGGCCGCCCATGCAGGGAGGCGGCAAAGGGAGCAATTTTCTCCGCGACCCCAGCTCAAGGAAGACAGGCAAATACAAATTTGCAAGGCGATAAAAAGTTTGTCGACGGAGGGGGGTAATTGTGGTTCACCGGGGCCCCAAGGGTATAATTGGCCCTGGACCGCCATATTTCACTGAGCTGGCTTGGGATGCGCCAGTAATTCTCCGACAGGGGATTCATCAGTGCTCTCTTTTGATCTTTGGCAATTGGTATTAAAACCACTAGAACTACCGACGAGTGACCAGGGCCGGATTAACGTTGCGCGAGACCCGTGGCAAATTTTAGCGCGAGGCCCCCAAACTTCGCCCTTCCCCCTTTTTATGAAAACCATTGAATTTAAAGACACACAAAAGTGTTAAATAATTTTTTTCAATATTTCAATTTATTTGCATCAATTATAAACGAGACAATGGCCTGCCTAGGCCCAGTTGTTGGGTCAACATGTATAAACAGGATCATAATATAACATTCAACGCAACTAGAGATTATATGAACACGAGTATTGTATATTTTCCCGGGGCCGTGCTAGGGCCAACTGCCAAGGGGCCCTAAATGCGCGAGGTCAAAAAATTCGCGAGGCACCTAAAATGGGTGTGTCCCAATAGAAATTGTCCTATTCTCGTATAAATGGGCGTGGCACAGTAAAGCGCGAGGCCCAGGGCATTTGCCTCATCTGACACGTGGTTAATCCGACGTTAAACGAGCAAAAAGCTTCCATTTTCTTTAAACGCGACGTGTGGGGAGACAATAGTAATTTGTGGTGTCGCACTGGGCCAACATGTCTCGATGCTGTATTTTTGGGTACTAGTACTTGCGGAATATAATAAGATCAATAGACAATAGTGTATCAAAATAAAGTAATTTTGCTGATTATTTTAACTGTGCATCAAAGTGAACACACATTATATTCTAAACTATTTACTATATGCCTATAATTTGAGTTTGAGGTGGTAGAATATATAATAAAATAGCAAATCCTTGTATGGATAAATGTTCATTTCACACGCACGCTATTAACAGCTGCTTAATAATTAACTTATGTATTCGTAAACATTTATACTCGATAGTCGATATGTAAATACTAAATGGTACATTATATGGATCAAACTGGAACAAAACAACAATTGAAGTTCTAATTTTGGGAAATTTAGTAACAAATATAAAATCCCTAAACAGCTCATCGATTTGTATGTTAGCGCTATTAAAAGTAGACAATATTGAAAAGTGATCTGAAGTTGTCATGCAACTGACAACAATATTATATCTCAAAATACCTGTATATGATGATATTTTACAAATATATCGGGATTTTTGGACCAATTTTAAACTAAGCAAGGCAAAAAGTCTCTATTCAAGAATATATCTTCTTCTCAAAAGGTAAAATACTTAAAGTACTTGATTAAATTGTTTACTTCGACGGTATGTAAATTAACAGCGTTTGACTTGCAAGACGTCAAAAACGGACGATTTCAACGCGCTGTCGTTTATCGCGTATTCATTTGCCAAAAGAAGTATTTACGTCAATTGAAAGCTTGTTTATTAAAGAGCCAACTAGTAGAAGCATGATCGATTTGGAGCTTTATCGCATGGTGAAAATCGGTTTTGTTAAGAGGGTATCGTAAATGAAGTAAGATAGTGTGCTCCAAAACTACGATTATTTCTATTCCTAAAAGTGACTCAGATTTTCTGTAAGTCATGTACACAGTCCTTTGAATAACCGAAAACAAGATTTTTAGGGTTTTAAATCGATTAGAAACAGTTGTCGTCGTGAAATTTGTCTGTAAAATCAGCGCATATTTTCCCAGACAAAATGGCGATTTAGGGTGGTCGTGTTAAAACGGCATTTTCTCAAAGTTAAAAAAGCATTTGACCTAAAAAGTATCTGGTGCATTTTCCGATATAATAAAGTATATCGGGGCAAAATTTGAGCAAAATCGATTTTTCAGTCGTGGCCGCCTTATGTTTGATTTTTGTGGACATCCTCTCATTAATGCCCTCAATGCGGCACTATTAAATGCTAATTGGGGAGATGTTTTTTCTAATCCGTCAGATTCTATCGATGTTGTTTACAATAAATGGTTTAATTTTTTTAAATCAATTCTTGATGCCAATATTCCCTCCAGGGAAATTTCTGTTCGGCGCAAAGACAAGCCCTGGATGAGTGGCTCAATTCGCCAAGCTATTCGAAGACGTGATCGTCTTCTTAAACGTTTTTTAAACATTAAAAGTGTATTGTCTTGGGAACGTTACCGCATTCAACGAAATCTCGTTGTTAAATTAATTAGGAAAGCCAAAATGGAACACCAACGTAAAATAAATACTTTACTAGCGGATCCATCGACATCAACCAAAAAGTGGTGGGGCATTTCAAAATCTTTGTACGGTAACAAGTGCTGTTCTTCGTTACCTGATTTAATTGACAACAACATCGTCATTTCAGATTCGCAACACAAGGCTCAGGTTTTTAATGATTATTTCGTTGGCCAAACAATTATGCCTAATGCTGATACTGCGGATATTCCCTCATTACCTAGTTCACATCATAATTTATCAATTATTGTTGTTAATGAATATCAAGTGTTAAATATTTTATATAACTTAGACATTTCTAAAGCATGCGGTTTTGACAATACTAGCAACAAAGCACTCAAGTCTTGTGCTGGTGGTATTTTTAAATCTCTTACTTTGCTTTTAAATTTATCACTTTCGTTAGGTCAATATCCCAGTTGTTGGAAAATTGCAAATGTTATACCCATTTTTAAAAAAGAGAATCGGCAAATGAAAACGAATTATCGTCCAGTTTCCTTGTTAGTTAGTCTATCCAAAGTATGTGAAAAAGTTGTCTTTTTGGACGTGTATAATTTTCTTAATAATACGGGTTTTTTCTATCGTTTTCAGTCAGGTTTTCGACCAGGTGATTCCACAGTTATGCAATTAATTTTTGTTTGTAAATAAAATTTATCAAGCATTAGAAAAAGGTAATGAAATACGTGCAGTATTTCTTGATATTTCCAAGGCATTTGATAAGGTTTGGCACAAAGGTTTTTTAGTCAAACTTAAAAGTATTGGCATAAACGGCCCCTTACTTCAATGGTTTGAAAGTTATTTGACTGAAAGATATCAACGAGTAACCATTGAGGGAATGAGCTCTGACTGGGCACATATTGAAGCCGGTGTACCCCAAGGATCTGTTCTTGGACCATTGTTATTTCTGATTTATATCAACGACATAGCTGATAATGTTTCTTCCACTTGTTTTCTTTTCGCTGATGATTCCTTACTATTAGATGAAGTAATATCGCCGATTGACACAGCTAACAAGCTAAATAACGATCTTGATTCTATATCAATGTGGGCGGATCGATGGCTTGTGACCATGAATGCTAATAAGACAAAAAACATGATATTTTCTTCCAAGTTAAACAAGCCCTTGCATCCTATGCTTACTTTGGCCAACGAACCAATTGATATAGTTGATCACCATGATCACCTGGGCGTTACACTCACTAATAAATTATCGTGGCGGCCTCATATTCTTAAAATCCATCAAAAGGCTTCAAAAAAACTTAACTTACTTAAACCAATGAAATTTAAGCTAGGAAAAAAACCCATTGAAATTCTATATAAATCCGTTGTCCGTTCTTGCTTGGAATATGCGGATGTTGTGTGGGATGGGTGTTGTGATGCTGATCGTGACCTTCTTGAAAGCTTGCAATTTGAGGCAGCCAGGCTCGTAACGGGGGCATTGAAAGGTACTCATAGGGAAAGCCTTCTTAATGAAACAGGTTGGACTACTCTAAAAGCCAGACGTAATGATCATAAGTTATTTATGATGTACAAAATTGTAAATAATCTGGCCCCTCCGTATCTGTCCGAATTGCGTCCTGATAATGTCAGTTCTGGATCAAATCGTAGTTTACGTGCCAATGATAATCTGATTGTCCCTTGCTTTCGCTAGAACCGAACGTTACAAAAAGTCATTTTATATTTCCTCTGTGAATCTTTGGAATAGTCTTTCAGCGACTATTCGTTCTAGTCGTTCAATTGCCCTTTTTAAAAGACTCGGCTACACAAGTTCGTAGCTCCCAATCCGCTATATTATATAGGTGATCGTTTACCAGCTATTTTGCATACTCGTTTGAGATTATCTAATAGTACATTAAACTACGATTTATATTTAAAAAATTGTGTTTCTTCCTCTTTTTGTGCATATGGTTTTCCAAAAGAAACTACAGCTCATTTCTTTTTCGACTGTGACCGATATGCTGCTATTCGCAATACTTTGCTCACCTCTGCTGCTAGTTCTTTACTCGCTGCAGCGTGGTCAGGTGCTGGTAAGGGTACACGTCTTAAGTGGTTACTTTGTGGTGTCGGGAATGTTTCTATTGATACGAATATTAATTTATTCTTAAGTGTCCAAAAATTCATTATTGATTCAGGTCGTTTCACCAGTAGCAGCCCTTGACCACGTTGCCCAGTGTGTTTGTCCAAAATTTGTGCTTGCTCTATCAGCTGTTTTTTGTTTTTTTTTGTAAATATGTAATGTCAAGAGCGCTCCAGATAAGCCTTTAGTGGCTTTTGGCGCAATTGCCAATTTTTGAATTTAAATAAAATATTGTTTATATAAAAAAAAAAAGAAAGACGATACATCTTGACAGCGCAAGAGTTGTCACTTTAGTTGTGTCATTTTTTTAGGAGATCTAATTTTGTTATGTATATTTTAAGCATTTTTATACAAAATTTAGAATATTTACCATTATAAAATTTCTGCTGATCAGTTGGCAAAATAGACTCTGCAGCTTAGGGCTCAGGAAGCCACAAAAATCATATTATATTAAATTGCTGGTGTTTATTGTACATAATTCATTTAACTTTTAATAATCATTTAATTTTTCTAGAAATGAATTGATATCTCAGTTGTGAATATTCTGAGCTTTCAATGAGGTCACGATTTTCAACAGACTGGATCTTTGTTTTGGCTTGATCAGTAGCTACAGTTCCTAACTGTAATAGGATGGTGCTGTTGGTTTTCTTTACAATTGCTTTGAGGACTCTCCCAAGTGAATATATGTCACTGACAGGTGTAACAGGAATTCCCTTCAAGGCTCCTGGAGCAATGTGCTTGTATATCTCCTTGTATTTCTTAGCCTTTGGTCGGGATATCTCACAAACTTTACCAAAATCAATCAGAAACCCCTTATTTTGAGCAACTAACACATTATTGGATTTCAAATCACAGTGAAGATATCCCCTTTGGTGCATGAGGTCCAGTGCATCAGTAATGTCATAACATATGCACAGCCATGTTTCAGTGGACATTTCTGAAGCAAGATGTTCACAATGTGGATCAAACAAAAACTTGAACACTGTGATTGACTTACTACTGTTCTCACCAATAAATCCATTTTAAGGGAGACTGGTTTCTTTTCCAGCTGGATATCAAGTAGTAGGGGGATACATCTGTGAGAGAACTGTTGCACGAAGGATGCCTCTTTGTACAACATATCAGTATTGCTGTCAATCAATTGCTTTTGAACAACATTGTTTCCTAGTCGCTTGAATTTTCTCAAAATTTTTTCCATAAACGCCATTCCCAATCGAACCCGCATCAATCTCCTCTATAGAGGTGCCCTTTGATGTGCGTCTCCCCCCTTTGCCTTTTTATCGTTCCAGCGTCCCTGATTGTCGACATCATCAAACGCACTTGGTGGTAGGTCTGAACTGTTATGGGGATTGACATGAAATCCAATGATTCCTGGATGTGGTATCTCTTGCTCTTGGACTTTGTTGATGGTTCCTCATCATCCTGCAGAGTGCTGTATTTGCTAGGCGTGGTGTCCTCTGCTCTCTGGCTGCTGTCTAACGAGCTTATCTTCAACCAGGGGCGGACTGGCAACTTACCGGGCCTCGGTCAGGAATAAAGTCCCCTAATATGTTTAATTATACATTGAGCACCTAATATAAATTGTCATTTCTTGAATTCATTGCAAATTTGTCAATGATCTGATCTTTTCTTTGTTGTTCTTCAGCTCCAGCGCAAGATCATTTCTAATGGCAATGATCATTAGGGATTCAAGGTTTTCCTGCGTGAGCGACGATCTTAGCCTTGTCTTGACTAGCTTCAGCTGCGAGAATGACCTTTCACATGAGCACTGTGTGATGCTTAATGTTACTAAATATTTGTAAGCTAGAAACAAATTCTCGTAAGCTGTGGAGCATAATTTGTGCTGTGATAGCACGCGAAATGCGCATGAAAGACACTTTTTGCATGCAACTTCTTTCACCATTACTTTTTATGAATTCAGTTTATGAATTGATCAATCTTTGAGTGTGTTTTTACTTCCTGAAACTTGTAATCTCACTTCCCTTGAGGTTGAGCACTCTGACTTCATTACATTCTGCGCATGTATAGATGTATTGAAGTCATCATGCTGTACCACATGCCCTGGTAAGACCAAGCAGATGTGAAATAAATACGAAGGTATCGCGTATCTACAGACGTATACCAAGCTGCAATAGAACACCGAAACATGCATGTCTGCAGATTGTAACATATCTACTGCCTCGTCCCCATGCGCTATAAAACGATTTCGCATACGAGTTACTATATAAAAGGTTTACATGAAGTAGTGCGTCACATAGGCGCGCAGAGGGAGATGAAACATGAGCGTTGGTTAGCACCTGGCCAATCTTGTATAATAGCTGTCGAATACTAAACCAGTAAACAGCATATCTAAATATAAATACAGTACCTGCATGTATATCACCAGAAAGAAATGAAGCTATCCTTACCTGTATTATTCAAAATATTGTCGATCGTTTGCATCGTGAAAATCCAACATGTAAACAAGTTCGTAAGAAGAATCTTAGAACGCAATACAAAATAACTTCCGGTAACTGTAGATTTTTTAAATAAATAATTCTCTGCTCATTGTGATAAGGACTCATTGTCATTTTTCCAAACCTTGTAAAGTTATTATATAAACTCTTCTACAGCCTCGTTACCCTCTTCAAGTGTTGCGCTTGTTTGTTGCGATGCACTACTTCGTGTAAACCTTTCATATAGTGACTGCATGAAATTTTTTTATTAGCGCCTGAGGACGAGGCAGCTATACCTCTCTATATATAGACTAACGTATTCTCGTACTGAACCTAAACTCCCAATATGGCCAACAAAGTTGACGAATTATATGCGAAGCTTTTAAGAAATACGTTAATTTCGTTGGCTATATTAGTAAAACAAAAGTGCAGTTGTACTTCAGTAAGCAACGTTCCACGCCCAATATTTTAATATTAGAAATGTGATTGCGAATATTCAGGACAGCCAGTTGAATTTTTGGATAAATGGTTTGTCGTCATTCGAAATCTAGTAAATTCCGGGGGCCCAAATTTCACCGGGCATCGGTTCACGCCCGAATGACCGACCGCCCAGTCCGCCCCTGTCTTCAACCCGAACTACATTTATTGGTAGAGTGACTCCATTCTCTAAACGTTGATTTCAACACTTCTGAAGGTATTTTCCTTGGCACTGAAGCTACTAGAGCGAAAGTGATGTAGCAAAGGACCTTGTTGATGAGTACTTACAGCCCTTTCCCCATCAAATAATTCGACATTGCCATTTTCTTGCTCAAGCCACCAACTTTCTTTGCCAGGTAAAAGGAAATCACTGATTCGTTCAAGATGAGCTTACCATGATATAGATCTGATGTGCTTCTCAATCAACTTTCCATTGATAATAGTACTTCCATATGCAGGTAGTGATAATGCAAGTCGAGAAACAGATGATTCTTGCTGAGAGTCACAATTAGTGCCTTGAAAAGCCTGCATCTCTTTCTCAACTTGCAATCTAATGAAAATGTTTCCGATGATATGGCTTGGGTGGTAAGAGGATGTAGCCTTTGTACTGTTCGTGATGGTGTTGAATATCCTGTCTTGTTGTTCGACATGGCATGCCTTCCTTTTTGATGAGTCTATGCTGTACCGCCGCATGGCAGGTGATGTTGTGGTAATAATTGCCATACAACTTACGAATTGTCAATTCTTTTAACGTGAAGCCAAAGATCTCCCTGAAAAAATATTCCATGGTACGATGTCATGTTGTGCGGGCGTAGAACCGATTTCGGTGTTCTTTCAGTTCCAGAACTGTATGCAATTCTCTGGATTTCCACTAAGGTGGTCAGTAATTGCTGTACAAGGTTTGAGGAAATAATGGTTGAGGATTTCGATGCAAGGATAATAAGTGCACACCTATAAACAAATGTGCGCTTAGTATCCTTACCACCAATGGTAGAATGAATGATGTCCTTGACTGCAGTAGCTTCTTTCCAGGCAGATGAAATGGAAGTTCTGTCAACACATTTTCAATGTGCTTACCTATGTCATGGAGTGGCTCAAAACTTAGTACTTCATACTTCCCACAGTTGATCGATTAAATTCAAGGGTAGATGTCGGGTTATTGTAAAGTAAAGCTGGTAATCTCTGAACACCATGAAGTTCGTTTGTCAAAAGCTTCTCAAGTTCTTTCCTTGTGTTTCCCTCTTCTTGCATTCAGTTCTCGGATCAGCTCATCTTTTTTCAAGTTTTGGAATTGCTTGAAAGCTTTTGACAGAGAATTTTTCTTCCTAGCTTTTGACAAGAATTTTTTCTTCCTAGTGGTCCAGAAAGCACCACTTGTTGTCGCTCGGTTGGCAGATTCCAGTTGACGGGTCGGGCTGTCACCGTGAAAAAAGCGCATTGTATCCGTAAGTTCAGCAGTTCCAAGATCAGTTTTCAGCTTAAGGTTGAGGTCTTCCAGGCACTCCAGACGTTTTTCAATGTACGTTAATTTAATTGTTCAACATCTGAACTTCCAGATCTTGCAACAATATAAACTTCAGGTGTCTCCACTTTCATTTGAATGTCCACGTTTTTGCATCCTGTACGGTTTTCATACTCTCCATTGGTATAGTGAATTGCAGGATCATAAAGGCATGACACGATGAATACCAAATAACCTTGGTTTGCAATTGTGGACAGGTCATGCCAAATCTTTAAATGGCTTGTCTTTTCAATGTCCTTCAGCTTATTCCGCATCGACTCTGTGTTTTCTCCTTCAATGTGCTCATTTTAAGACTTTAGGATTGTTGCCACACTTTCATGGTACATGTTGTCATAGTCATCAGAGTGAGATCGTATGAATTTGACTTGGTTTTTTAGTGTCCTCTCCCTAATTTCTACCAAAGGCTGCTTTCGTCCTTCCACCACAAATTCAGTTTTCACAACCTCCCCATCTTCATTTAATACCATCTTTTGATATTAAATAAAGAAAAAGTTCACAAGATTAGATTACCGGTATTTGCTTTCCTGTACCTTTGAACGATCAGTACAGTATGTTATAATTTTAAATTTTGATTAAAACATAATTTTTTCCGTGTTGGTGTTGAGTACTCAGGTGAATATGATGTTTGTGATGTTGGGCTAGTATTGCAAAGGTCGTAGGTTCGATTCCCACCGTGGCCGAGCATATTTTTCAAGCTCACCTGGTGTGGATATACACTCAGAGTAACATCACAAACATAAAACATAATTATTAACCCATTAAGTGCCTGTGCTAGATCCCCTTGAGAAGTAAAATCATTCGGCGTTATACAGAATACAATAATAAAGTAGGGCGCATCAGGGTGCAATTAATGCTACTCAATGGGTAAACATGGCCAGGGTTTATTTTAAGAAAAATTTAGAACTGCACATATAGGGATGTAACGAAGGCAGCGGGTGTCTGACTGGGGGAGGGGTTCGAAGGATTTTTACCTTAGAATTGGAGAAAGGCCGGACAAACTCGATTTTGGGTGCGGGAGCTGGGGGGTGTTCCCCAAAACAATTTGAATCTAGGGGCTCTTAAGTTCTGGCAAAGATTTTTATTACCCAACCACTTACAAAAACTGTTTCAAAACATGTAACTGAGAATCATGGATACTCAATATATAACAACCTTAAATTTGCATTTGAGGCAGCAGAAAATGTTAGGTTCTCCCAATCTAATCTCTTTTGTGGAGCTTCGCTCGCCCCAATTTTAGCTAGTCTTTTCCATTACCTCAGCACGTAAGTGATTTGTGAGGAGAATAGGAGGGTCTGGAGTCCTCCCCCAGCAAACGTTTATTTTTTTGATGCTCAATTAATGACAGCATTTCTGGAATTTTCTGGAGCATCCGCAAGGGTAACGAGTAAATGAGAATACTGTTTTAATTAAATTAAGGCTATTTTTGTTTGTTTGGTGACTGCACATTTGTGTTTTAATTTAAGAACTACACAAATGGGTTTTGAACTGCCATTTTGTGTAGAACTGCACTTTAAAATAAACCATGCGGTTAACTATTAGACACATGGGCAGATATGCCAATTAACCTATTAAGTGACAGCCCTCTCCCCTTGACAAATAAATCATCTGGCATTAGACAGAAGAAAATAATAATTAATAGAGTAGGGCGCAATGCGACTCAATGGGTTAATATATTTATTAAGTAATGATTTTTATTTTATAAAAGTGATGTTAATTTTTTTTTTTGCCTGCCTATACATATTAGTGGATCTAAACTGCTAGACCAAATATGTATTTAATGAGTACTTATCTATTAATATAAAGTATTATATTCCAATAATAGCTGCAGTAGTAATATTATACCAGTTAGCGTGACATGATCACTGAAGCATGTGCAGCATTACTATAGGACCTAGCTGAAGAACAATTAACTATATATGAATTGAAATTAGTACTACAGTAATTAAAATTGTTTACCTTTCTTGGTGCAATTTGCTGTCCAGCAGTATAGTCTCCTGATAAGACGTTTTCCCTTAACTCAGCTTTTACTCTATCAATACTTTGTGATGTCGCAATAGTAATCTCTCCCCCTTGTCCCCTAAGTTTCTTCCTCCGGATTCGTCCATCATCATTTCCATTATGTTTGCGCTTAAACCTGGTTGTATCAATTCCTTCTGACTTAACCATTTTTGGGCTATCTGACCCCCATTCTTGACAAGTTCTCCTTTAATTTGTGTTCTTTGTAATTATTGTATCGCCGTGCCAGATGTGACCAGTTGAAACCATGCCATCAGGATAACTTTCCACCTCTTGTTTCATATTCTCTTTTTCAAATGCAACATTATCTAGGTTCCCAACAGGATTTCTCTTTTTGTGACTGTGGCCATCTGCTTTCGTTACCTAGCAACTTGTTTGCTCTCAAATCCCATGGCAAGACGTGCCCGCTCTGCGGCTGCCAAACATTGGCGGTTTCCATAACACCTAGTAAATTATTAAATTCATTTTATTTCTACAATCAGCTAGCTACAGTAGCTAGCTAGACTTGTAAGTGTGGGAAAAGCTGACTGCAAAGTACCTTTTGGAAGTCACTGTTTAATTAACATTCAGTAGGTCATACCCCTTGTTTAGTACTGTTACATCGGGCAAATAGTATTGATATCATTAATATGTTCAACATATTCAAGTATGAAAATTTTGTTTCACAAGGTTAAATATATTAATGTTGTTTCACAAGGTTAAATATATTAATGATAATACAATTATTAATTAAATTGAAGTGTTGTTATTATAACATACTGCACCTTATCACAGATGTATTCTTCCAGTGTTCTTCAATGCTCGTCTTCGCCTGTCTTAACTGGTTTCGTCTTTCTCTTTTCGTTTCAGTTGGGCTCTTTCTATTTTGAAGATTTAACGATGAAAGTGTTGTGAGGGCTTTCTTCAACGGAATGTTGAAGACTCGTGGAAATGCTGGATTGATCTCGTCATAAATCTTTTGAAATCCAGCTTGATACTCGGGTCGGGTGCTTTTTATTTTGCTATTGTTTTGAGTAGTGTTGGCGCCTATATTTTCAGCTACGATCACTGGATTTTCTTTCAGACATCCTAAAAATTTCTTCGATTGGACTGGAAAGAATGACTGGTAGACTGAATATCTGTGAAAACAGCCATGACAGTCCTTCAAGCTATGTTCACTTTTATGGTCGACCGATAACCTTCCAATTATCAGTGCTGAACTTTTTGCGCAAGTCGGGCAGTTTCCGTCGAAAGGTTTTAAAATCGACGGCGAATTTCTTGCCTGTAAACATTTGATCATAACCTTCATGAATTACTTTTACACTACGCACGCGATGTTGATATGGTGTTTCATTGTCTTTTTGTCTTATTTTCTCCGTAACATCTTTCGAAAAGCGCCAAAAAGCGGCTTTAGCGAATCCACATGTATGTGGATGAACAAGGCTTGTTACCATAATGATAATGTTAAAAATTTTGCAAATAATTATTGTTTGCGCAAATTTGGTACTGCACCTACCTCACCGAAGCAAATTTTGAATCTGGCGCCTAAATACTAGTCATGTGCGCCTTATTTTGACAGGTTTATGTATAATCTTGCGCTCAGAATGGATCAAATTCCACTTTCGTCATAATTTTGCATTATTTTTATTCTTGGTATGCTAGTGCAATGAACCACAGACTCATATAATGTAGCTAAGTTTTATAGACGATCGCGCGTTTATAAATTAACTTTAAAAGTCAAATTTTTGCAATGCTCTTGTTCAAATTTCAAGTGCGCGTCTCGTATTGAGTAATACAATAATGTTCCTGGATTCATGAAAAGTTCAAGATTTGGTCGATGTAAACAGCCAAATTTATGAAAATGTTCAGTACGCTGGTCTTATTATTATGGTCGCCATTTTGAGCGTGTTGGGTTGTCATGGAAATCCAGTACACCGCTTTATCTGTAACAAAGGCTCAGTCGACAAAAATGGCGATCGTTTCACGATGTGTTTAGTTGGAAATACACATAATTCATTGACTTTGCAGGGATGGTTATGACGACCTTTCAGAAAAACCTTTACGCAAATCGTGTTGATAAATGGTCGAACTTTCCTAAGAATATCGTAAATATTGCAATTGTTGTTTGATGGCAGCGTTTCCCCCCCAAAATATGCAAAAATTTCGCATGTTCTGACTTTCGGTCCATGTAGCCCTATGATTCAGTCATAATTTCCACATATCCAAGTTTGAATATTGAATAATAACCTTTTATTATTCTATTAGTGCAATTAAATTTGGAAGAAAACTCGCCAACTACTTCCTTGCAGAACGGGTTTTTAAAGGTCATGTTTTTAGTATTGTTTTTGGGACAAATCTGTGTCGTGGAAAGCGAGAACTGATGCCAATTGTGTTGTGGAAAGCGAGAACTGATGCCTCTGTAGTAAAGGCTGGAAACATAGTAAAGGTAAAAGTGAGAGATCTCAACCATACAAGTACGGAACAGTTTGGAGTTTTTCTAGAGAACTATGACTGGAGTGAACTTTTCTCTAACAAAGGACTCGGTGAGAAAGTTGATACTTTTCTTCATTTTACTAAAGTGATTATTAACGAGTTTTTTCCCGAAAGAATAATAAAAAAACATACCAACGATAAACCCTTTATGACACAAAAAATTAAATCTCTGATGGATAAAAGAAATAAAGCTTTTAAAAATAATAAAACCGAGCTCTTCAAATCTTTACGTAGACAAGTTTAAGCTGAGATAAAGAAAGCCAAGCTACAGTTTTATGATAAAAATGTACGACCAAACCATAGTTCATGCCCAAAAGCATGGTGGGAGCAAGTTAAAAGATTAATTGGATCAAGGAAAAACGCTGTGACTTTAGTAGACTCCGAGACAAATCTCCAAATGAACGATAAACAATCAGCAGATTCAATTAATAACTTCGTTGCTAATTTAACGACAAATTCTCCACATATATCAAACGAGTGGCTAGAAATGGAATGCCCGGATGATCTACCGTTAATCAGTGTTGAAGAAGTTGCTAAAGAATTGAATGCGATTAATGTTAACAAGGCACCTGGGCCAAATGATCCACCTTTGAAGATTCTGAAAATGTTTTCGAAATTGTTTGCCGTTCCCCTTGCTGAAATTTTTAATGAGGCATTTCAGACAGAGAAATTTCCTGAAACTTGGAAAAAATACAAAGTAACTGGGATTCCTAAGACCACACCATGTACAATCACTGAAAACCTTAGACCGATTGCATTAACCAGTGTTTTATCAAAAGTTCAGGAATCCTTTACCAACAAGTGGATTAATGAAGATATAAATGGGAAAATTTCCAATTCCCAATATGGTGGGCTCCCAGGATCTTCGATTTTGTATGCCCTTCTAAATCTACTCCACAACTGGTATAGAGCAATGGACGAGCCACAAAGAGTAATACGAATAATTTTTCTTGACTTTAGAAAAGCGTTCGATCTAATTAATCATAATATACTGCTAAGAAATATGAAAGAGATGGGAGTTAGATTGGTCTTAATCCAATGGTTTGGAACATACCTCGATAAAAGATCCAATTTTTCTAAATTTGGGAATGATATGTCTGATTATGCATATATCAATGGCGGAGTGCCACAAGGAAGTAAACTCGGACCAATTGCCTTTGTAATAAAGATCGTTAAACTTCCCTCTGTAATAAAAGAAGAAATTCAACTCATGATATCAACCAACATGGAAACTAATGTTATACTTGAACATGATACATTAATGTTTATGGATGACACTACATTATACGAGGTACTAGATGTCAGCCACCATATTTCTAAGAAGCAACTGGGTGATGCTGAAAGTAAAGTTAAGAGCGTTTTAAGGTTTACTGAAGAAGATATGATGGAGTTAAATCAAACGAAATGCAAAGAAATGATAATTGACTTTCGGAAAAATGTAACTGTTATTCCACCGCTAGAAATCAATAGTCATGTATTTGAAAGGGTTAAATGTTTCAAATTACTTGGTTAATGGATTGATGACAATTTGAAGTGGTCAACCAACACATGCTATATTGTTAAAAAAGCGGTAAAAAGACTGTATTTTCTGAAGATGTTAAAAGGTTATAATGCACCAAAGCAGGATTTAAAAGCCTTTTATATAGCTGTCATAAGATCGACACTTGAATATTGTGCTCAAATTTGGCATGGAAACTTAACCAAGGAACAGTCTACTGACATAGAACGAGTTCAGAAGCGTGCGCTTAGGACAATTTGTCCTGGACTGACTTATGAAGAAGCATTACTGGACTGTAAACTTAAAACATTAAAGGCTCGCAGAGAAGAGATGGGCGGAAAACTTATAAAAACAATGATAGACCGTAGACATAGATTACACAGTTTATTGCCAGAAACAGTTAATCGGATAAGACAGAGACAAACTAGATCAAATGGAGAAAAACTGTATAATTTTTGATATCGAACTGAACGATTTAAAAATATCCCAATTGTGCATGGGATTGAATGTTTTAACCGAACGCTGGAGTCGAAGTAAATTTATCGAATTTTTTCAAAATTTTTAAAATTTTTATTCAAGATTACTTGTAAATATTGACTCTTAACATTAGTCTTAGTTAATTTTTTTATACAGTTTAAATGTAATTCACATTGTAAATTAGTATTTAGTATTTACTATTTAATGTGAAATTCTAGAAAGATTATAAGATTATAAGATTATAATGTGATCGTTTTTTCCAGAATATTATGTGTGTCAAAAATTATATAGATGATGTAGAGTAAGTAACATTAACTGTTAAAACCATGTCGTTTGACATTAATTTCAATCCAAAATAATTATTATTATATAACTTTGCGAATCAATTGTAATTTGAAATCTTGACCCAGTCACTAAAGTGGCTGAGCATTCTCTCGGGGTTCAAACGTTTCTTCGCTTCCAGGGTAAAGTTAGATCTGTCCGTTACCATTCGCCCATTAAACAAGTAACAATATTTACTGGTAGCAATCTTGTCACTACAATATACGTATGCTCCATCGAGCTTGCATGTCCCTGGAGAAATTTAACCTTTAAATTTTTTAGTAGTGAGCAAATTTAACGAGAAAAAGATGGGCAACACCTTAACATTCTGGTAGATGATGGAGCGTCTATCAACCTCATTGACGAAGAAACGTAAAAAAAGACAGATGAGAATGGAAAACAACAACTAGCGAAAGTGGATTGCCATATCTACTCCTGTGGTACATCAGTACCCCTTCCTGTACTCGGAACGTTTGCAACTACACTGAGAACACCACATGGGTTCACGACTGCCAAGCTACACTTCGAGAAAGGAATTTTTATAAATCTATACTCAGCTTTAGCGCAGCCAAACAACTGAATCTCCTTCACGTATCCATGAACACCGTCAATGCCCCTAGCTTGATTGCCCACCAGAAAAGTATAAATTTTTATTTGGTGGAATTAGGAAAGTAAAAGGACGGCTGATTTATATAAATTACCCATAAATCCTCAAGTGAAGCCGAAACGACAGCCTCTTCGCAGTATTCTTGGGTTTAAGATGAAGTCACAACAGTGACAGGGGGTCAACTCTGAAACAAAACACAGTCAGTTATTAGCCTTGTGTGTTTGGTTGCAAATACATGGAATTTCGTATAATTTTCTCACTCCAGTACAGCATAAACATCAATACATTCGAGGTTGACCCCCCGACAGATTCACTGCATATTTCCGTAGTGAAACCCACGAATACCTTTCCACATACGGAAAGACTTAGAGAAAGAGCTCAAACCGTTAGAATGTTACACATATATAATAACGAAAGTTGATGGTCTAGCCGCATGGGCAAGTCCTATAGCCATTGTGCTAAATCTTTGGAGGAGTGAAAATTTGCGTAGACATATACATATGCGTGCAGCTAACAAAGCTATTAAACGATATTCTTAGCTGAAATATTTCAGAATGCCATAGAAGAAGTCCTTGAAAATATTTTTGACGATATATAATGCCACAGTCAAATAAAACAGCATCAAGAAATCGATAGTTTAAAGCATTGCGATGCTCGTCACTATTCTTTTAGAGTCGGTGAAAAATGGAAATTAAGAGCCTAAAGAGGAAAGGAGATGCTTTATGAACGGAATAACTACATTTCCTACACAATTTCAGATCTACATTATTAAAGTAAAGGACACAGAAAATGAAAAGTTAAGTCAGATTACGGCACTGCAAATACTTCGTGGCTCGTGCTGATTACGAAACGAATGCATCAGCTAACAATTTTTCAAGCAATCATGTAGACCAATTGCCTGCCAAAACTGGGCCACGTATGAAAAAAAATGAGAGAAAACCGACCCACAAAGCAATGTCCCTGAAACTGAAGTCGCAGGCATCTACCAGTGGAAGTACAAAGCTAAGTAAAGCCTCGACCAGGACCGTAGACTCGGCAAATGTTTGCTAGACTATGCAAATTGTTTTTGGATTTATCGGCAAATTGTTTTGGTTGTCAGCGAAAAGTTTTGCTAAATTTACGACAATTACGGAGAAAGTAAACAAATTACCATAATTATGTCCCTGAAAATTTTCGTATGTGCGGAAAAATTACGATTTGTCCGGATAATATTTTAGTGTGTCCGGAAAAATCCTCCACCCGCTCGCCAACAATTTTTTGGAAGAATATTTTTTAGGGACTGAAATGTTTTGGGCAAATGCGATCGTTATCTCATATTCGCTACGGCCCAGGCCTTATCTGATTCAAGTGCCAAGTTAGTCTCAATCACTATATCAACGAGTCAGAGATATGCCCGTGAGTCTAATCGCGGTAAGAAATCTAAGTGTAACACTGTAGATAGTCGAGGACCTGTATAAGAGTTTGTATGCATTTCACTTAGGACAGATAATCTCAACTGTTTTAGCGCAACACTACCCAAACCCCAATCCGGGACGAACCGTTCGAAACTGATCACACCCAACATCGACGCATTCGCCATTGTGCTACTATAAAAGCTTTGCCTATTTGAGGTGCTTATAAGGTTCAGGGATTGTCATTGGTAAGTGTGAAATGCTTAGCACTGATATTTCACAAGAAAATGAATATGCAATACTAATAGTCAAACGTCAACTTGTTATCTTTTTTAGAGAGACATTAAAGATTAAAGCAAAGGCACGCAGTATGGTAAGACCAACAACCAACATTTCATTTGCATGACAGGTACATATTAATATGTATTTATTTGTCGCTACAATAAATAAAAAAAGTTTGTATCATTGTACTTACTTTTTAGTCTATATCACGCAGCCTTTTTCTTCCTCGTGAAAAACATTCTCCCTCCTGCCCTGTCACGGCCATGTTACTTTGCCCACGCGAGATTTTCGCGGAATGTTTTGAAAGACTCGTAAGCAACACTTTACGTGCTATTTAAAAAACGAGCAGGAGTGTATTATTAGGTTTAAAGCCACGTGCGCGCAGCGCGAGTGGCTTTAGACCTAATAAAACACATTCTGCGAGTTTTTTAAATGGCTTCAAAAACGTTTGCATAATAAGTAGATAGATAGATAGATAGATCAACTTTATTTAAACACATTGGCCTTTTCAGCAAAAGCTGATTTCCAAAAGGGATGTGTACTTACAATTATTATTTATAAACTAGCTCTAATATTACATACATAACAAATACAATTATATACCTATTTAGACAAAAAATTAACTACTACTTTAAGTCGAGATTAAGGTCGAGGAAGATAGCTTTTTACAGAACGAATTATTACGATACCGAATTGCGTATCTCTTCAGGTATCTGATTCCATAGTTTAGCCCCACTATATTGGAAGCTTTTTTTTAAGGATTCTGTTTTTGGTCTTGGAATATAAAACCTTGTTGAAGAACCTCTCAAATTATGGTCATGAATGGTATTCAGATTTTGGAAAGCTTCGCATAGTCGTTGGGGGGCTAAACCATTAACTGTCTTGTACATGAGCCTGGCTTTCATTTGTGCCCTACGCTCTTCAAGTGTTACCCAGCCTAGAGATTTTCGTGCCAAAATAGACTGACCATGTTCATTTTTTAAGTTCATGATCAACCTAGCCGCTCTGTTTTGGAATTTCTGTAGACGTTCGCTCAGGCCTTTATTAAGTATATCCCATACTTCACAGCAATAATCAAAATAAGATTGGATTAAGGCATTATAAACTTTTATCAAAATGTATATATTGTTCGACATACTCCCTCATTTTTCTAATAGCCCCAATACCTGATGATATTTTACTGCTAATATGGTTAATGTGTTTTTCCCAACTCAAGTTTTCGTCTAATTCAACTCCAAGAGCTTTGGTATTTTTAACTTTTTTAATCAATTGATTATTTATTTTAACTCCTTGATGGGTATCAATATTACTTATTTTTTGTCGTGTTCCAATTAAAACATACTCGGTTTTCGCTATATTTAGACTTAGTTTATTTGCACAAAGCCATTTCTGAACATTCCTCATGTCTACGTTCGCCCTCTCTTCCGCCTCACTAATTGTTCTGCCTACTGCCGTTAAGTTAGTATCATCAGCAAACATTCTTGGAGTTGTGCGTTCTAGGCAGCTTGGGAAATCATTTATATACATAATAAATAAGAGAGGGCCGAGTATACTTCCCTGAGGAATGCCACAAATGATTTCTTTCTCCACCGAGAGTATACTGGCCAATTGACAATTTTGAGTTCGGTGCGTCAAATAGCAACGTAAAAGATTTAATGCTTTCCTTTGGAAACCATACATTTCAAACTTACTTAACAGTATTTCGTGGTCGACTGTATCGAATGCTTTTTTAGGTCAAGAAAAACAACTAAGTTATACAGCCCACGGTCCATGTTGGTATACCATTCGTTCGTACAATCCAATAATGTAGTATAGTTGTGGAATGATAAGGTCTGAAACCAAATTGGTGTTTTGAGAAAAGATTATTCTGGTTAAGATACTCATACATTTGATCATACATAATTCTTTCCATAAGTTTACTTACTACAGGAAGGATTGATATCGGTCTATAGTTGTCCAACATGGATCGCTGACCTTTCTTAAACGATGGAATAACCCTTGCAGCTTTCCAATCAGAAGGAAATTGATCCGAGTCAATTGACATATTAAAAATCTCAGCAAGAGAAAGTGCAATAACTGGAGCTGCTACTTGTAGAATTTTAGCTGAAATTTTATCCATTCCAGTCGCTTTGGTGGTAGACAAATTAACTAGAAGAGTGTAAACCAATGTTACACTCACTGGTCGAAATGAGAAACTGTTCTTTGTCTTAGATTTTTGTTGAGTAATAAACTCTCGAAAACTAACGTCATTGTCATTTGGAATAGACTCAGCAAGCTTTGGGCCAATATTACTAAAATGATCATTAAAAATGTCGACTAATTCGTCGGTCGATGTAACAGTTTTACCTGGAAGTTTAATTTCATTAATCGTAGTCTGTTTCTGTTTCGACCTAATATATCGTTTATTGTTCTCCAAGCATATTTAGGATTCTGTTTATTATTTGTGAATTTGTTTGCATAATAATCTCTTTTAGCACTGCGCAAAGCAGTGTTGGCAACATTTCTAGATGACTTATATAGTCTCCAGTCTTCTTCATTATTTGTCTTTATTGCTTTACGCTTAAGAGCATCTCTTTTAAATAATTTTTCCTTTACTTCCCGGCTTACCCAAGGAATATTGCCCCCTTTTCTTAATCTTTTTACTCTCACAGGGGCATGTTTATCCAGCACATCTACAAAATATGTTTTCCATAACCGCCACATTTCATCTACATTTCTTTTAAATCTTATTTCTTCCCAAGGTATATTTTGTAAGTCATATAGAAAGCCTGAAACATTGAAATTCTTAAAATTTCTATACTCGACAGAACCTTGTAAATCAGTTTTTATTCTTGTACTTATTTAACGAATACTATAAATGAGGCTGTGATCACTAATTCCGAGATGGACTTCACCTGAAAAAATTATTTTTTCAGGCATTGACGCAATTACTACATCCAATAATGATTGGCTAGACTGGGTAATACGCGTAGGTTTATTAATTAATTGTGTAAGTTGATATAATTCCAAAACGTCTTGAAGCCTTCTAGTGGTGGACAAAGTTGTTTCTAGCATATTACAATTTAAATCTCCCAAAATATAAAATTCTATATTTTCATCATCAATTGATTTGATTAGCCTCTCAATTTTTATAAACACTTCACTAGCGGAACATGGTGGTCTATAAATACTTGAAACTATAAAAGATTGACTATTAGCCTGCTTAATTTCCACACAGACAGCTTCAAGGCCTGATGGAACTAGATCAGGGCGATTTTCATAATTTATATGGCGTCTTATATAAATACATACCCCTCCTCCATTTCTATTCCGATCAGCACGTAGCAAGTCATAACCTTCAATGCTAACAATCCCATCGGAAATAGTGGAGTCCAAACGGGTTTCATTAACTGCTAAAACATCTAAATATTTATCGTGAAGTAATAATCGGATTTCATCAAGGTGTTTCGGAAGGCTAACTACATTAAGCATAGCCATCTTAAAACCCCTTGTTTTCGGAATATTTAAACAGGCATCATTAGCACTCCTCCTCGACCCGTCCTCATTTCAATTATGCGAACTTAAGAAATATGTACTATTTAAATGAGAGCGATTAATATTACTATTGTCTAAAAATGCAAGCTTTTTCTTCAAGCAGCTTGACTTTAATATATTGTTGGTCTCATTTACCATCGTTGTAAGTTCCTCTCTATCGCATCTAGTGACTAAAGAAGAGATGATGACTTCAGTATCATTGCAATCCTTTTTAAAATTCTCTGCTAACTCGATAATTTTCTTTGCAATTTCTTTAGGACTTGAATAGCGTATGTCGTTTGTGCCTGCGTGGATAATGAGCTTATCGGGTTGCTTTCGTGCAGTGGGCTTTAAGAAATCAGACATATCATTAACTGTTGCAGCTGAGAAAGACTTAACTATTACGTTTCTGTCAGTGTTGGATACTTCCCAACCTTTTACATATTTTATAATCGAATCTCCAGCTATAACGACCGTTTCTTTAGTGCGTTGTCTTTCTGCCGTTATTTCGTCACTTGCCTTATGCGCTTCTCCTGTTTGTTCGTTTTCCTTTGCCTTTTGTTCGTTATTCTTCACCTTTTGTTTCTTATTCTTATTCTTCTTATGCTTTTGTTCCGGATTAATCTGCTGTGACCTCTGCTTGTTGGCTTTCGATTGAGCAGCTTTGTCATCAGATTCGCTCATTTGATTCTTACCAAAGCCCTTTTGTTGAAGGCTTAATTTCTCTTTTGTTTTTGTCGTGTTAGGAATTTCTTGATCATCAGATTCTTCATCGCCTTCGTAAATTAGACTTTCAAATCTGTTGCTAATCTCGACATTCGGATTGATATCAGCATCTATACTAGATGCGGACATCTGTTTACAGCTACCGTTTTTTATAACAGAACCTTTGACAGTTTGCCAATCAGCCCCTTTATATTTCTCATTTAGATCTGATTGTGACATTCCCAAAGCTGTAATCAGGGATTCTTTCTCATTTTCAAATCTTTTAGCTTTAGCTTACATCTGATATAGTATACGAAAGATTTTCAGAACGCTCCCTTAAATTTTCATTATCCTGTCTTAATTTTACATTTTCCCGCACAATACTATCAACATATTCACGGGAGAGCTCCGTATTTAATCCTTCCTTTGCTTTCAAACTGTTTATTGATTTTGCGATATCCATAAAGTTATTATTCATTCGATCTTCGAGGAGTTCGACCGTGTCGGCTAGATCAGACCACTTACCGCATAAATCATTAGGCAGTAAGGTAGAATCACTGATGTTGACCAATTCGATAGCGTTAGTATTATCTCTGGCTTCGATATCTGCGGCTTCGTCGTTTGTAGCCTCGACATTTGTGGCTTCGACATTTGTAGCTTCGACCTTTGCGGCTTCAACATTGGTGGCTTCTACATTTGCGACTTCGACATTTGTCAAATCTGTATATTTGTTGCTTATAGCTTCGTGAATTCGTTCTTTAATTTCATCAGCCGCTTTACCGTCAAAAGAGATCGTTTTGCTTTTGCTGTGCCACGTTACTAACAGATCATCGCCTTCGCCTTTAAAGCACCATGTGCCTCCGCTCGGCGATCGCCATATCGCATTTTCAGCATCTCTTTGATTCACTTCATTCGCAACGAATGTCTTTAATTGAGAAAGATCTCCTTGCCATAATAATTTGTTTTTTTTAACATCAAACAGATCATAAGTTTGATTAGTTGAGTTTAAGGCCATATTTTGCGGAGCTCTGTCGTTCACGTTCGATAGGTGGGCGGTGTGTTATGAAGGTGATATGTTTAAATACGCAGACGACACCAATGTTTCTGAATATAATCAAGAGTATACAAGTTCCCTGCAAGATGTTACTAAGTCTAATTGTATTGTGAATTGGTCCACTTACAATAAATTTGAACTCAACCCGACAAAATGAGATTGTAGTGAACCTGTTTTCTCGCCGATAAAGATAAACGGAATTATTAATAATATTAAGCACGGCTAAATTAATAAGTTCGCAAAGTCAAATCTTTATATAAAAATCTTTATATAAAAATCTTTATATAGTTTGCATAACAATGGTCTTTTGTTAAAGTGTTCTTTAGCTGGTATAAAGACGTATGCACGTGACTAATTTCTTTACTCAAGATTGGATAATTGCTTCATGAATGATTAATGAGTTTTTGAAAGGGTGATAAAATGCTGCATTTCGTATCTTTTGTTCAAAATTTTATTTTCATACCCTTAATATAAAGGGTTAAATTTGTTATTAGTGCAATCGAAATGGCTTGGATGGAAGAATAATGAGGCCGAATTGTAGACAACCGACACAGGATGACACAATGGCGCCTAATTTTGACAAAGTAGAGTTTTACCTTGTCGATGGTTAAACAGCTAGGATCTACTTGAAACCTAGTTAAAGCTTGCTTAAAATGTGCTTGATACCATTATGTCTGGGCTGACGTACAATACCGTATTTGGAAGGATTTCAACGAGTATCGGCCATAAACAGCAGCGTAAAGTGGCGAATATGGCCAAATGCGTCCATTTTCAGGCGGTAGGTACATTTCAAATTACTATTTAGGTCACAAAATATTAACTATTTTACACCAAGACATTAATAATATACTAATATAAGTACCAATTATATTTCTATTAAAAAATGTAGGAAAACAATATAATGTATGTCCACTGCTGTTTATCTGAAGTTGCATGAGTATTGCATGGCCTTGCGAAATATCAGTACTAGGCATTTCATACTTACCAATAACCATCCCTAAAAGCACCCATATCTCTGAACCTTATAAACACCTCCGAATAACCAAAGCTTTTATGGTTTGATAGATAGCACTATGGCGAAAGCATCGTTTTTGGGTGTGGTCATTTTCGGACGGTTTGTCCCAGATTCAGGTTCGGGCAAAGTTACCGTTTTGAAGTCATGATCAACTTGCCCTAAAGCAGTTGAAACTATCTGTTCTAAATGAAATGTCACAAACTCATATACAGGTTCTCGACCAAATCGTCGCTGACTCAATTATCAAGCATATCAAAGGCTGACGATTACACCAAGCCAATACTGCGTAAAAGGCCGGCGAAACCTTTATTGCAGACAGGATCGGAATTAATGACCTACGAAACGCCGACTCAAAATCTGTTGCTGATAGTATATGTTACACTCGATCATCACGCAGTGTCCTTATACCAAGGTCATTGTTTCTGGAATTCTTACTAGAAAAGATGTCAAGGGCATTGCAGACCGGGTAAGACAAGCTAATTCTATTATAAAATCCTCATGTAGAGAAAGTGGATTGGTATTTATAGAGGATTTTAATATACTGTAAGTACTTACATTTGAATTCCAGAGACTAGACTTTTAATAACCCCTCTGGTAGTTTGTTATTACAAGTTGATCATGTGAAAATGGGAACGGTAATTGTCAAGAGTCTATATCTGGTATCTTTCCTCAAAACTAGGAGTTTTCAGATGGCTTTATTTAATATAGCCCGCCTACCAAAACAAGTTCACAAACTTGGCATAGAAGGTACAGTATAGGAAGAATCCAATATTTAATTTGTGAATAGGAAAACCTTGACCTAGCTCTACAATGCACTATTTCGTCCTCAATTTGATTATTTCAGTGAAGTGTGGGATACCGGGGGCATATTGGATTTTCAACCTGGCTTCAAACTCTCGAGTCTCAACGAATCAAGTCAAGCAATTATAATGTAAAAAGTCTTAAACGACTCGGCTCCAAACGCACTAGTCAATATTTCTATGTGTAAAAGTGACATCACATATTATGAGCTCATGGGCTCCTCTACCTCTCTGCAAACACCTTTTCGCAAGACGTATTGAAAATCTGAAAACAGTTTTTCTTACAATGGGGCGAAATTGTGAAATTCCTTACCCCCAGATTAGTGTGATTCGGATTCGTAGCTGATATTTAAAAATGGAATTAGTGCTCACAAGTTCTCGTAATAAATTGTAAATATAGTTACTATAGCCATACTAATAGGTTGATTTTTGTAAATATTTATATATTCATGTAATAGACACACCCTTTCTGGAAATCAGAGAAAGTTGATAAGGATAGCGTGTTGTTTTTAAATAAAGTTCTACCTACCTACTGTACCTACCAACCAACCTGCCAGGAACAACGTCGCCTGAAAATGGACCGATAACGAACATAGACAAATTATTGCCAATAGCTGTTATCGTAATTGAATATGTCGATGCTACGGACCAGCGGTATCTGCATTAGTGTAACATCGAAACGAGGCTATAGGGTCATGTTTACTTTTTTTAATTGCCGTATTTGCATGACAAAGAACAAGAATGGTTAAACATTCTATTGCTTTTGGATGCATCAATAGAAGCTCAAAACGGAAAGATTTGTCATGGCATAGACTTCCTTTGTCAACAAGAAGCTTTTGAATGAATGGCTAGTTAATTTACGTCGGGAGAACACCCCTAAAACCCAAAAATTCGTATGTCTGTTCTTAACATTTTGATTCTGTAAGCTTCACAATCACGATGCCTCTTGGAGGGCAGAGAATCCGTTTGAAGCCAGGTTCTGTGCCCACAAAATTCATTTTCACGGTGAAAAAGCCAGAAAGAAAAAAACCTTGCTATCGAGAAACATCCACAAGCACTGGGGCTAGAACTAGGCGAAAGGTAGTACGTAAATTTAATTTTGATTCGAACATTGAAAACCTCGAAACTGTTTCTGATGCAAAGTCAGAGCAGCTTGTATGCAGCGAGGGAAATCCTGATTTACTGGAAAGTGATGATCCTGTGGAATCAAATTCGAATGAAAATGAGCTTCTTACACGAGAACTTAAGTTAAAGGAGGAAGAAATGTCACGTTTACATGAGGAACTGCAAAGAAAAGATCGTGAATACAATGCAAATATAATGGAACTAGAAGCTCTGTTAAATCGGAAAAGTAATGCGATAAACAAGTTGGAATTACCGAACAGGCAAAAATTATTTAATGTTGAAACTGTAAAGAATAACAATAAGCTATTCAGATGTTACACTGGTTTTGAAAATTTTGAGATATTCTCAATGGTTCTTGATTTCCTGGGTAGAGAAGCAGCCTCTCATTTGGACTACAGGAACAATAGTAATTCAACTTCTGATTCAAGGAAATATTACATGTATAAGCCTGGGCCCAGTAGAACATTGTCTGTTGAGAATGAATTTTTCATGGTGTTGTGTCGTCTAAAAGTTGGCTTGCTCGAAGATGATTTTGCATCCAGATTTGGGTTAGGTCAAAGTGTTGTATCTCAGATTATCAACACCTGGATTAGGTTTATGTTTTTCAGATTTAAAGAACTTGATGTGTTTCCTTCAAAAGAAGTCGTTAAGTTACACATGCCTGAATGCTTTATGAAAAAATATCCATCTACTTCCCTAATAATTGATGCTACAGAGATCTATATAGAGAAGCCCAACAATCCGGTCGCTCAACAGCTAACTTTCTCATCATACAAAAACACTAACACTCTAAAAGCGTTAACTGGTATTGTGCCAAAAGGAGGGATATAATTTATTTCAACACTTTATAGTAGTAGTATTTCTGACAAAGAATTGACAGAAAGATCAGGGCTCATTGACAAACTGCAGCATGGTGTTTGTATAATGGCTGACCGTGGTTTCAAAATACAGGGAATGTTAGGAAGCAAAGAAGTTAAAGTAAATATCCCACCATTTATGAATCAACAGGGTCAGTTTGAGGAGGGGGAACTTCTGGAAACCAGACGAATTGCTACGTTGAAAATCCATGTGGAAAGAGATATGGAAAGGATAAAAAATTACCACATTTTGAACTTTGTTCCAATTACACTCTGCACGAATGGACTAATTGACATGATTTTTTTTCATTTGTGCCATGTTGTCAAACTTCCACCCTCCTTTAGTGAAAGGTTAAGGGTTAAAGTAGTGAACTCATGGGACTTATTGAGACATTTTCTACTACCTATATTGAATAATTATGGCTCATATTCTAGACTTCTATTTTCTATTCTCAAAATTGGCATGTAAACAATGGCGTAGCCAGCCGACAATTTGGTCCCGCTATGCAAATTCAAAATTATTATCATTATTAATTTCTTTAGAAATTGATAGATTTCACAGGCAATGAACACGAAAATATTTGCATAGCGGGACTAAATCGTCGGGCTGGCTACGCTACTGCGTGTAAATTGAGTTTTGTTTGCACATTACAATTGTTGGCCCAATTTTGGAGCAAACAATGGATTTTCAAAGTATGATGGTAAACATCATCTGACCACATAACAAAAAGTTGATATTTGCCTTAAGAAAATCTGAAATGTGCTCAGAAATTGCAGTGTGTGCTAAATTTAGCCAAGTCATTATGTTGCAAAGCATATTCATTGTGTTGAAGATAACAAATTAGATTACAACTAAAAATGTAATCTAAGTCTAATCAAAACCTAAGTTGGTTATGGAATAAGTATATGATTATTCTCATAGACGGATTTTCAGATTTTTCTCGGGGGGGGGGTGCGGAAAATTTAGGGGGGTGCCAAAAATTTAGGAGGGGAGGTGAGCGACAGGGTGAGTAGTGCCGCCGAGCAAGCTTCAGCCGGAGTCTGGGGGGACAGTTGCGAATGGGAGTGAGGGGGCAAGCCCCCAGAAAATTTTCAGATTTTTGGTCTTTTGGTTCAAAATCCTTGTTTTTGGTCTGACTTAGTCTTTTGGTCTTTTCGAAGGTGCAAATTTCTCTTGGTGGGGTGAGAAAACGTTGTTATTTTTTTGGGGGGTGCAACATATTTTCTGGGTGGGGTGTGCAACTCCCAGAAAATCCATCTATGATTATTCTTCAATTAGTTTGCTCAGCCGTTGGAGTCCATAAGCAACTCTTGGATATGCTAGTTCCAAAGCAATGTTTTTATCATAGAATAACTCCAGCTTTGGGATGATACTAGAAAGAAAGAGATTGTATTTCTTGAAATGCAAAATAATTAAATCATTTAGATCTGATAGTACAAGATCAGTCCAGTTACATTCGGCACAAAACATTTGAAGTTGAATTTGGTAATAAAACTTGTGATTCTTATTTACAACCAACCCATGACTACTTTGTTTGCATATGTTACGCTTGCAAACTGCATCACACAATGTTAAACCATTTGAAAAGATCCTCTTTATTTCTACAAGTCCACCATCTACGTCCCCATCTGGAGTTGCACCGAGGAATGGGTGACTTCGAGATATAATAAAGCCAGTTTCATTGACTTTACATCCTATCTTATCCTCATAGTGTTTTGTAATTGATTTTTCATCTTCCAGACCTTGTTTCATCATGGTTCTTTGGTAATCACCATTGTAGGGCAAAATTTCTCTTATTGCTTTGGTTGGACTTGTAGTAGGTTTAAGTAGGGCTCGTTTACTTTTAGAAGCAGTAATGCGAACATGCCTGTGTAGGTACCATTCTTTAGATTTACTTTGCTTTTTCGTTGCATTTGTAATATTCGTTCACTCTTGCTCATCAACAATAAAATTTCGCTTGACTCTTTCTGCTCTATTAAAGATTTGAGTCAAAGATACTGGATGCTCCTTAATGGGGAAAATGATAGTACCAGTACTTTCTTTTTGGTCAAGCTTTTCATCTGATAGTAAACAAACAAATCCACAATTTGGTATCACTTCCTTGATCTTGTTAAGAAATTATTTGTTTACACTTTGGCAATCATCATTTCGATCATTTGGTCGTCTTGGACCAGTCAAAGGCTTGGGATTTTTTTCTTTTGTTTCCTATAAATCTTCCTGGAGAAATCAATATCATAAACTGTTTCTGGGTCAAGTTTTCTTTTTCTTGGTTGGTTCCATGTTTGAAGTCTTGAAGTGCATGTTTCAAATTCTGGCATACACTTTAGTCTAGTAAATTCTTCAAGAGCATAACACAAAGCTGCAATATGTTTACATTATCCAAGAGGACCTTTCCCAGCTGGGCAAACACAGCTAGAAAATACTATTTCCCCCTCATGAACAACACTTTTAAGCATCGAAAGCTTCAGTTTATATATAGAGTCCTTCTTCATTTCAGGGAGGCAATTGCATTTAAAATGAACTTTGTCATTATCACTTGCCAGCTCAATGTTTTGGATGTGTCCGTATCTAAATAGGCCGAACGTCTTATTGTTTACATTTTTGTAGTCCTTGTTAGCTTCGTTGTCTTTTGCCTTTCTTTCAATAAATTATGAAACCATATTTTGCATATTGAAGCTGGGCACATGACACTTTGCATTGTGTAATGGGATCCATTGACATTGTCCAGTGTTGGGAAACTCACATGCAGTGCCTGCTGTATCAATAGATTTGGTTTGTTTACTTCCTAATAGACGCTGCCACTTCGGTGCGAAATCGACGTCCCAACCATTTTTTATATAGCTGACAACCCTGTATAAAACGAAGTAGGTATAATTTTCTTTAAAAACTTGCTAGAGATAAATCCATTCAGTTTTAAGATCATCGTGACAATATAAAATACAACAAAATAACTTATTACTAGCTCAGCTTTCATTGCATCAGATTTGGTACTTCCATCTTTACTTGTACCTTTGCGATAGAAAAGCTATTCTTTCAGCCTTGATTTAGTAATATGTCGAGGCCAAGCGCCACTAACCAATTGAACCTTGTCTTCTGCACAAACAAACACTGCCTCGGGCAAAGAATTTCCGTTTATATTGTTAGTTGTTGCCATATTTTACTATATTTTACTATGTGATTTAGTTCGAGTCTGCTCGACCCTTTAGCCTCGTTTTCGTGCGCACTCCCACTGAGATACCGCTGGTTCGCCGCAGCGGCGTATTCAATTACGATAACAGCTATTTAGCAATTTGAAACAAGCTCTTGCTGGACGTATTGATCCGAGAAAAGAGACGGAAATCGTTGCAGACGCAAGCTCGATAAGATTTGGAGGTTCACTAATGCAAGATCTAACGAAAAGTTATCCGCTACGCAAGCCGCAAGTCGAATCAACATGTTCCCAAACTGAGAGAGAATGTTAGCCGTAGTCTCTGCCGCTGAACATTTTCACCTTTACGTTTACGGTACAAAATTTCACATCATCACCGACCACAAGCCTTTTCAAGAGCAATAAGTATACGTCAAGCCGAATAGATCGACGAAAATTGAGAGTAATGCCTTATGATTGTGAGCTGTAATATCGTCCTGGAAGAAAATCCACCAGTTGACAACCGAACGTGTCAGAGTCCCAAATACCCAGTCTAGAAGAAGAAGATATCAACTATGCATGGTTCAATGCAGTACCAAAAGAGACTGGTCATATGTCGAATAGGGAAGCTCAAAATTACACAAAGCTCAAGGAGAAATTAGCAGTTAGTCATAAAGAAATAATCCTGATCGGAAATTGTCTAGCTCGTGATAGCCAGTAGGACAGCCAGCCCGACGATTTTATCTGGATATGCAAATATTTTCGTGTTCATTGACTGTGAAAACAATCAATTTCTAATTTTAAATTGTCGGACAGGCAACGCCACTGGTGATGCCACCTATGCTGAAAAACAAAACCGCACAAACTGGGAACCAAGGCTTCGTGAAAACCAAGATACTATTATGAGACAAATTCTGGTTTCCTGGCTCCGACCAACTCACTGAAGAAAAGATAAGAAATTGTAACCCTTTCCAAGCTTCAACATCGGATATCTCAACTCCAGCAGAACATGTAAAACTGACTCCAAGGTCAAGTTGTGGTGAATATCTTGCATTTATACATCGCAGGATTAGGCCATGCTGGTCAAAAGTGAATGTTGAAGTTGAAGTGTTCTGTAAATTTTATACAGGTATTATTTAATTATTTTAATTTATGTGAGATAATACGGCATTTTGATTGGTAGCCAAGTTTCATCCGCGGACCGACCAAAAAAAAGTTGAAACTATCTCAACTTTTTATTATCCGGCTAGCAACGTCGCTGGATCAATCGGAACCAAAAATTTCTACTGATGGCGCATACGCGGATTTTGTTTTGTTCAATTGTTCCGATCCACTGCTTATTATCCGGAGTCGAAATCAGCCTTCACTCTACTACCGGAATCTCGCCATATGTTGCCTTGATAGGAAACGCCTGCCCAAATGGCTATGACAAATTTGTTTTCGCCCATTAAGGATGATTGACGTTTTGTAATTAGCACCTTTACCCATTATCCAATCATAGTCGAGATTTATATTTAACATCATGCATGCATTTTGCTCGGCAACTAGGGAGATTTGCAGAGATTTTATGTACCATGTTTGTGATGTTACTCTGAGTATGCATCCACACCGGGCAACCACGCCTATGCATCCACACCACGACTTGACCACGTAGCTCAGTTGGAAGAGCATTGGACTAGTATCCTAAAGGTCGCGGCTTCGATTCCCACCGTGGCAAAGCTAACTTTTCAGCTTGCCCGGTGTGGATGCATACTCAGTATAACATCACATACATCATATTCACCTGAGTACATAACACCAACACACACAAAAATAATTTTATGTACTATTTAAAACATGAGCAGCAGTGTTTTATCAGATATAAGGATGGTCTCATAAAACACGCACTGCGAATGTTTTAAATTGCTTCAAAAACGATCGATCTAGTATAAGTTCATTGGCGAAATATAGCTTTCAAAAAATTCGTTGTGTATGTACAGAAATCAAAGTTAAAGTTTATGTAAATCAAGGGAAATCTCTATCACATATAAAGATACACGTTTATGATTTTTCTTTTTGTTTCTTTCCTAATGAATTATTAATGAGTTTTTGAAGCTATTTTAGACAACAGTCGCAACACAGAGCTTTTATCTTTTAAAAGGCTCCTGAACCACGGTTGTTTAACGTATTAAATCTGCCGTATAGTAAATTAACTGCAAATAACAGTTGAGCATGTTTCGAAATGTTATTCTTAAAATCATCATCCAACCTCATAGCTGTAATGCCAAGCGATGAAGCCTCAACTATATGGGCTTGAATTATACTTTAAAGTGAACAAATAACAAGACAACTATAAGGAATATTCGATCCCTGCTCGGGCAAGCTTTGATTTGCCGATTTGCCGTATTCCGTAGGAAGAATCGCGATAACCGGCGTCTTCACCACGTAGCAAATTAATAATAGACTTTCTCTATTCTGGTTTCAACTGAATTTCGAAGCCTAAATACTTGAAATATAAGAGTTCCCTCGAAAGCATTAACAGGCAGCATATTTTCGATACGCGAGCAAAAATGCAAAATTATTGTTGACATTTGAGTTACGTAATTACTTCCGTTAACGAGATTGACCAATGGGAAGCTTTTCAGAAGAATCTACGGAGAAGAACAAATTAATCATGGGCATTTGGGCAGGCGTTTATTTAACGACGCCCTCTCTTCTCCAGCCCGAACTAAACGCCTGCTACGCAGGCTAGAATCAAACCTTCTAGTCATACGTGATGATTTACGTAACAAAGTAGAATGAAGAGATACCGAAAAGAAGGTCAACATAAATAGGCCGTTTGCTGCGTCCCGATATCGTTCACTTTCATTTCACCAGTCTTGGAACTGAAATATTTTTACGGGAACTAACACTTTCGAACACACTGAGTTCAAACCTGAAAAGTTACCGCTCCGTAGGCCTGCAGTTTTCTCATAAACTGCAATTTTATCTTCACTAATTTCACGACAACTTTTTTCATTGTTCAAACACGGATCGATGACGACAAACGATTATGTCACTCAAGAATACCTATTTCTATTAACCAATCTTCCTTTTAACAAAAGGCCGGTTTTGCTCGAATCATTTTGAGTTATGTAATATTATGCGTGTTGAACGTAAACAACATATCTTGTCTACAACTTTGAGAAGATACAGATAAAGCTTTCTAGAATCATCAGTTCTAGCTCGAGCTCTATCTCAATAAAATCACAAGGACGTTAATGTTAAGTCTTTTGGCTACATCTCCGGTCTGAGAAATAACTCTTTTAACGCGATCAAGGAATTTAAAACAAAAGTAACGCGAAGCCAACGGAACGGCAAAGACAACACTAAAATGAAATATTGTCGATGATTGTGTTGCTGGTAGAAGACTTACGACAGGATCACTGTTAAATAATCTTAAACTAGAAGAATTAATGTTCACATCAAAGACAAATATCAGTGCCAAAGCATAAAATCTGCTCTGTAAACTTACGACAAGGTGGAGAAATGTGAGCATAAGCTGTTTATTCGATGATTACAACGTCTATAGAGCGCGAACGTTTCGGAATTGAACTTAGCGTGTTCGAAAGTGTTAGTTCCTGTAAAATACTTCAGTTCCAAGACAGGTGAAATAAAAATCGTTTTCAAGGCACTTTTCGAGGTCACAGCAATCGGCCTAAAAATTGTATGTTGACAAGAAAGCACATGAAAGAGAAAGCTCAATTAAACAAGAAATATAGTACAAGTATTCCTGGTCAAACTACTGTACCTAAGCGAATTAAACATCTCAGGGTTGAGCACAGCGTTCGACCTGAATCAAGTTATAGTTAAAGAGAAGAACGGAACTGTGGTTACAGTAACCAGGGGCGGACTGGCCTATACGTAATTCACCGGGAAAACTCAGAAAGGGGGCGCCGCTTGTAGCCATAACGTGAGCAACAGCTACATAGAAATTGTGT
>CACRXK020000692.1:0-70842 GCA_902702795.2 Paramuricea clavata | reverse complement strand
GGGGGACAGGAAGTGGGGGGACAGGAGGGGGGCAAGAGGTGGGAGCAGGAGGTGGGGGACAGGAGGTGGGGGCACATGGTAGGCATACTATTAATAAAATAGAACTTTGTTTGACATGTTTTTCTTACCCAGTAGCAATAACTGTGTTCTTGGCATTAAATCTGTGCAAGGATCCGTCTTCCAAACACAGCGCAATAACCCCGGCACAGCGACCTTGTTCCATCAATAGATCCAATGCAAAATATTCCACAAAATAATCAGTGTCGTACCTCAGAGACTAATATAGAAAATGATACATTATCAATTAATCCATCGAATCGCATTGCGCCCCAAACACACCCGACTTTACTATTTTACCTGACCATATAATGTGTGCAAGAGAGAATGCCCAGTTCTATCTGCCACACAGCAACACCTGTGCGCTTGACCACCTTTACCATAATCATAACTCTGACCACCAAATGCACGTTGGTAGATCTTACCATCATCTGTACGACTGAATGGCATTCCATAGTTTTCAAGCTGCAAAAATATTCAGAAGCAACTCAATGATCAGGCTCTTTTAGTTTTACAAAACTTCTATCCTAAGATGAGAAACGTGAAAGGTTATCGTGCCTTGCCAATGGTAATTTTTTCCAGACATCTGTTAATTAAAAACATTTTGTTTTTCCCAACGTTATATTTTTTTGTTTTCTCAACTATTTTAATATGCGTTGTGATTCCCTTTCATCATATGCACGACATAAATGAACAGTACCTCAATGACAGCTTCAGGTGCTTCTTTGGTCATATAATGAATGGCATCTTGATCTCCCAACCAATCACTGCCTTTCACTGTATCATACCTTAATTTGGAGAAAATATGGTACGGTAACCGTCAATCATAAAACACTGAATTTAATTTTCAGGGGGTGATACACCCTGTGTCCTGGAAGAAATTGACCCATTTTATGTTAGTAGCAAACTTACATATGCCATTTCCAGTCATCTGGCTCCATATTGCCTAATGCAGCATTTACTCCACCCTAAATATACAGAATGCTAAATCATTGAGGGTGGTAGCCTGCACCGCTAAAACATGTATTTTGAAGTCTGCGACACAGGCTAGGGGGTCACAGATGGGGACTTATGGTAATTGTTTGTCAAGGGACAATGAAGGTTTTATTGTTCAACTACTATACAGTAATATCTCTATATGTTTCTTGTTAATTACAGATTATCAAGCTTCAATAATTGCACCCTAATCTGTCACATTGTATGTCACAGAAAGAAATTTTTCCCTGGGGTGAAGAGTCAGTCAAGAAATAGTTGACACTTCATACTTCAAAAGTTTCATCACAGTGTAATGTGTAATATTTACCTGAGCAGCAACAGTGTGTGATCTGGTAGGAAACAGTTTTGTAATACAAGCAGTCTTAAATCCTCCATTTGCCAAACCAAATGCAGCTCTAAGTCCAGCGCCACCAGCACCGACAACAATACAGTCGTACGAGTGATCTATCACTGGGTACTCTTTTGAAAACTGAAAGAAAGGGGAAAGATAGAGTTTGCAACCCTCATAATTGGCCCATTTTTCCCTCTGCATCATTGGGGATTTTTTCGCCGAGGCAGGTAACAACATTGGTTTGTTCCAGAAAAGATCCATGCTCCCCCCAGAGGAAATCCCTGCTGTGGCAATTGTCAAGTGTCAAGGTGAATTACAAAGACTGGTTTGTGATTGGCTGGTGATGGCAATAGTCGTTTGAAATCACAAATGTAGAAATGCATTGAGTTCTTGATTTCAAACAAGAATGGCTGTCGCTATCACTTGCCATCTATAACGGCTCGATTGACTTCTACCAGGTGATCTTGATACGCGGAAAAGTACTGGCACTAGTTGTCAAATAGAAATCCATTTTATGATTAAAACAACTGAATATCTCCTGTAATATACTTTATTTCGATTCCATATTTTTGTCAGAGCTATAGTTCTCATAACCAAACATAATTACAAAATTTCAACTAGTTTCATAAAGAATAATGAAAGATATAATTGATTGAATACATCAAAATGGATTTCTATTCGGACAACCCTTTCTGAGCGCTGATTGTCTAAAGTACGAACACGAGATCACCTGGTAGTTAGCGTCCGTGTCGTCAAAAATGTCACTTGCTTAAGTTCTTTAGTAGTGGCTCACGAAAGAGGGGCCTTTTGCCGCCTCCCACAAGATGAAAGTCTTGTGAGGCATGGGAAAATGTGATGCTCACTGAATCAAAAATGTCAAATCCCCCTGGGTCTGCCCATTCCCTTTCTTTCAGGCATAACATTGACAGGTGCATAAAATAACACAGCACATCCCGTATATAGCAAATCTGTTCCCCCTACCCCCACCCAATGGCCAACCCCCACCCCACCCAACCCCAATCTCACCCACCTACTTCAAATAAGCACACCTTCGATCAATGTTGCAACTGTATAAAACTGCATCTTTAACAGGCCCAAATATAAAATTATACAATTATGACACATCTTTACTACATATTTTTTGATAAAAAAAACAAGTGTTATTATGATCGTGCACGACCTCACGAACTGCATAAAGCTTTCCCCTACCTCCGATTTTGCTGTATTATTTGACCAAACTCCACTAAAACCATAATGAATTCCTCTGCTAACGCTTGGAAGAGAGTTCCTAAAGCTATTTCTTGCACCAAACTATAGCAGAAACACGTGTAAAGAAATAAAATGTCGATTGATATATTAAATAATACAAGACTATATATTAAAAGTATTACATTATAACTCAAGCAAAACAAAACAAGCACAGTTTACCGTGAATTTTGAAAGACCAGTTGCTGCTCTAAATGAAGCCAGCATATCTTCTCTTAAAGTTAAAATTTACTTGGAAATATTTTATTTTTTGAAGACAGTTCAAAGTTGAAATTCAGACTTCTACAACTTTTTTGGTCTTCGTGAATTTTAAAACTGCGCGTCCACAGAAGAGCATGGGAACGAGTTGTTGTTGCGCAACGTGATTACGTCACAAATGTTACATCGCAAGTTACAGCAGGGTTACATAAGGGTTACAGGGCGTTGTTGATTTCCTTGACAAGTTTACCTTCTCGTATGTACGGTCAATAAGTTTTCCTTGACAAGTTTCCCTTGACAAAGTTTGTTGGTCACATGCACGGATACCCTGGAGCCAGAGGGTATTTATTTTCGCCTGACCTAAAAAAACCTCTGGGCCAGGGTAGTGTTCAGGACCCTATTTACCGTGTCGAGGTGCAAGAAACCTATAGAGGGCTGTGGTGGCATTGTCCCCCCCCCCAAAAAAAAAATAGTGATCAGTCTTCTATTAAAGGCTCTGAAGCGCTATTTCCTGCATTCTGAGAGCAGTTTTAACCGACAAAAAATCAATTTCATTGACTATAATTTTATAGGCTGCAATTTTATCTCAAAATTGCACGCCAATCCTAAGAATTATAGATATTCAATATTCAAATCCATTGCCAATATCTGCTTTTTTTCTTTGAATTGGAAGTCTTCCTGCCTTTAAATTTTTTCACGAAAATTATTACCGACTGATCTTACTTTATTTCCATGACGCAACGGCAACAGTTTGATTTAACTTGCGTCTTTTGCAGACGCTATACACATATTTAAATTATATTGTGAAACTCATGACGAAAACACAAACGAAATCATGACCCTGAAGGAGTTCGTATCATTGTATATCTGATACAAAATCATGCTGATTTACATAAACTTTAAGTTCAATTTTCTCACCAAATATCATTCATTTATTTTAAACTGTTGAAGAATAAGAATGCTCTCATCATGACGTTTCACAAGCCATTTACTGCGTCCGTATGTGTAATTACATAGTAATTATAATAGGTCATTATAATCGACTCTTCTCCAATCAGCCTCAATTACATTTGTGGAAAATTTCCTGACACTAAGCCATTCAAATGACTCGTTTAAAACCGATGCCCCCTTTCTTGGAAGCGACATTCAGCACAGTTGACGTAATTTATACAATGCGATGAATCGATATTAATCGATTGTACGTTGATAACGATTCAATAATTACGAAAATGAACCAATGGTGGCAACTCTAACTCTCTCTTCACAGCTGTTCACCGTATCCGGTCGTGGACACTCAAATTGCATAACGCAACAATGCATATATCCCAGCAGACAACAGACCTGTATTAAAAACAGTAAACAAACATTGTTAATTAATATAAGAAAAGCAACTGACAGGGCCAAACAAAATCTCAACCCCCCCTCCGACCCCCCACTCCCTTTTACCGCACTTCCAATATTACCTGAGACGGGTACAGTAACCAGCCAAGCAATGAGAATATTGAAAAATACTTTCCATTCTGTAACATGATTGGATCTCACAAAATCTACTAAAACGACAGCTGCGACCAGACAATGAGTCGTGCTTATTGGAATCCCGAGGTTTGAAGCTACCAGCACTGTACACACGCTGCCAAATTGAATTATTAAACCACTAAAAATACAACAAATGTTAATTCCTAAAATATAGGTGCAATATTAGCTGTGTTGTGGGTTAGATTTCTCAGAGTATACGATCAGAGGCCGCGGAAGCATTTCGAAAGTGGAGGGGCATTTAATAGCCAAAATGGGCACTTTTGTAAATGATCAAAATCAAATGATTTTATGTCGTTCACGAGCCGAACGAAACTTTTTGAAAATATGGAGTCTATATAACGTCGGAAATGGCCTTTACAGAGTCTTTACTACTGCAAAAAAAGGGCACTTTCTTTCCAGCAAAAGAAGGCGTTCATTCAAGAAATCCTTTTTTTGTTCTTTAAATGGGGCACTTTAGCCCAGAAGAAAGGGCACGTTTTTCACTTGTGGGGGGGGGGGGGGGGAATGCCCCCAATGCCTCAGGTTCTGCGGCCCCTGGGTGCGATAATTCGCAGTTCAGATTTTTACTTCCACAACAGCTACATTACAACCAATTAGATGGATTTATTCTACCCAATTAACCAATCAAATTCGTATTAGGCCTGTGAGATCGAGGTCACGGTAATTGTAGTGGAAGTTTGGGTGCTTATCTCAGAGAAAACTAGTTACGATTTTCGGTATAGCGTTGACGGACTCTTCACAAAGTATCATAAGTCCGTAGCGGGAATCGAACGCACGCTCTCAGAGGAGAAAGACGTTTGCTCTGACGTTCGCCGGATTGTGTAGTGCTTCTCTTCTTACCTTGACGGTGTAATGGAAGACAGATCTTGTCCTACGGTTTCTATCACTCTCCTTCCCCAGATCCAAAGCCCAACAGATATACCAACACCTCCATAAAACAAGATCCATGCTGGTGTATTTATGTCCGAGTCAATTAAATCATGTTTATATGTTAACCAGACCGAGTCAAGAGGTCCAACAGCATTGCTAAAATAGAAGAAATATTAAGATATACAATTTCATTGGTAATATCTCAAACGTGGGAGCCAGGTAGTCAGTTCTATTACCATACGCCGCCGTGGTTTGTGTCTGAACTACCTGAAAAGATATCTCAAACGTGGTGGTCCAGTGTAGGTAGTATTCTACAATAAGCTGTCTGCTGTCGTGGTTTAATTGTGTCTGAACAACTTGAAACAGATATCTCAAACGTGGTGGTCCAGTGTGGGTAGTATTCTACAATAAGATGTCGTGGTTTGTGTCTGAACTACCTGAAAAAGATATCACAAACGTGGTGGTCCAGTGTAGGTAGTATTCTACAATAAGCTGTCGTGGTTTGTGTTTAAACTACCTGAAAAACATATCTTAACTAACCTAACATCATTGCTACCATGAGCAAAAGAGGCAAACGAGGCGGTTAAAATTTGAACAAATGCCAACAATCTAGCAGTCTTTGGTTCGTCTGTAAGTACTTGATGTTGCTTGGGTTGTGATGGTGATTTCTCCTCGTCTGCATCTGATACAGTTTCGTTAATTATTCCTTCGCTATATTTCTTGTTTTTTGAATCGCCATTGTTGGCCTCGTCTAGCAACTTCGTTTTCTCCTTAACTTCATTATCTATAAAGGATGAAGGTTGTTAATGTCAAGCCGACATCAAGATGTGTTCGCACTGCTTGTTCCCAGTTGTTGTTGACAAGTCTGGAACAGATTGTTATCACCTTGTTACAAGGTTGCTGACGGACTTGACGGTAACAACTTGCTCCACGTTGTTCCAACAAGACTAATACAGGCTGTTCGTAACAAATTGCTACGAGCTTGTTGTCATCAACTTGTTAACAACTTGTTACGTGCAGACGCTATCAGACTTGTTGGAACAACTTGTTGCGAGTTTGTCGTATTCATCAACCTTGTTACAAGATGATAACAACTTTTTCAATCCAGACTTGTTGCTGACAATTTGTGAGACTTTTACGCGTGCACATACGTAAAAACGCACAAGTTGTTACAGGTCTGCAAACAAGTTGTTACAAATCTGTTCACAAGCTGTCGACAAGTTGTATTCGCACTGCTTGTTCCCAGTTGTTGTAACAAGTTTGGAACAAGCTGTTAACAAATTGTAACAAGCTTGATGGCATTATCAGACTTGTTACAAGGTTGCTCTAACAAGTCTGGTACAGTCATGATATAACAAGAATGTTACAAGGTTGACGACACAAGGCTATAACAGTATTGTTATGTCATGACTGTATCGGACTTGTTGGAACAACCTTGCAACAAGTCTGATAATATCAACAAGATTGTTACAAGTTGTTAAACAGCTTGTTCCACTAGACAACTTGGGACATGCAGTGCGAACACAACTTGTTGACGGCTTATTGGCAGACTTGCTATACAATTAAGATGTGAGATTTTTGCATGTGCACACAACAGCTTACCTTTCTGTACATTCTTGTCATCAACAAATTCAGAATCTAAAGTTTCAAGTTCAAATTCTTTATCAATTTTCTTCCTCAAGCAAGGAACAAACACGAAGTATGTAACAAGAGCCACGAGAAGTCCCGTACCAAAACTCAATATCAAACAACCATACAATGGAATCGTATTAAAGCGAAGAACTGAAATGAAATGAAATGAAAGTTTTTTTTAAACTCCAATCTACAACGTCAAAATTATAATGGCAGTTACATATATTAGCGACGACAACACGTAATAGAGAAATGTCGCATATATATGTATATTTATTATGCGACACTTACTTTCTGAACCATTATAAAATACAGCAAAGAGATTGATTGATATAACTATGAAGTAGATGATTGGTAAGGCAGTCAAACCAGCACTATACGAGTCAGGCTAGAAAAATAAGTGGACACGTGTATTTAGTACAAAAACTCTGATGAGAGAACAGCAAATTATTTTGAATTAATGTGTGGGGCAGTTGGGTCAGTCCCTTACTTACCCCCCCCCCCCTCTTCCCCACACCTATAAGTTCTGAAAGCTGCCAAAACATGCGCCCACTTACCTTTTTGAGAACAAAAAATTGCAAAGCCAGATAAAAACACGAGCTGATAACTCCAGCCATAATAGGAAATAGAACCCATGATGCCACTACATAAGAAAATATGTAAAAATTATTCTTGGCAAATTTATCAAGGACAGCTTAAATCTCACAACTTGCCAACAAGATGTGTTCGCAACAGGCTTGTAGCAAGCTTGTCAACAAGTTGTAACAATGCTGTTATTTTATCAAGTTGCTACGAGGTTGTCACTCACAACTTGTCAACAAGATGTGTTCGCAACAGGCTTGTAGCATGACAGTAGCAAGCTTGTCAACAAGTTGTAACAATGCTGTTATTATATTTGTTCACAACAGGCTTGTAGCAAGCTTGTCAACAAGTTGTAACAATGCTGTTATTTTATCAAGTCGCTACAAAGTTGTCGCTCACAACTTGTTGACAAATTGATGAATTGCAGGTCGATTCAAGTTGTTGGAACTAGTTGTTGGAACAACTTGTAATAAGTCTGTTGAGCTCAACAACCCGGTAGCAAGTTGTCAACAAGCCGTTGACAGCTTGTCAACAAGCTGGAAACAAGCAGTGCGAACACATCCTGTTGACAAGTTGTTGGAACAGCATTCCTACAAGTCTGTTGCAGGTTTGTTACAACTTGTGCGTTTTTAAGTGTTAAAACAGCTATGCAAAAGCTGAAACCAACTCTTCATTTCCCAATAGACAGCACTGCCCCCCCCCCCCCTCTCCACAAGCTATACATGTACTGTACCTATTAATCCAAATTCCTTCCAATTAATGGCCTTGCCTCCAGTTGCGACCAAACCAAACCCCATCATTGCTCCGACCACACTATGTGTGGACGACACGGGAAGCTTTGCTGCTGTTGATATAATCAACCACAATGCTCCACCACATAGAGCACTGAATGATCCCACAAGCACGTCACTTTCCGTGCCATTTTGAAAATAATCAATATCAACTATTTTGCTGCGTATTGCATCTGGAAATAATTTTATAGTATTTAGAAGAATACCAGTTATAGTAACAAGGTTGGAATATGATAACAATATTGATACAACCTTGTAACATTCTTGTTAAGGTGGCTCGCTATAGAACACGCGCAATGACGTGAGATGGCGCGAGCAACTGCTCACGTCAAGTCATTTTGGAAGATCTTTCATTTCGTTAATCAGTTTCCGCGACCTGCGCGTAAAAATGGTCACCCGGTTTTGTTCGTGATTCTTGAGCAGGGTTTTTGTGATAACTATAACGAGCCACCTTAAATCATGACTGTATCAGACTTGCAATTGTTAGAACTTAGAACAACCTTGTAAGTTGTAACAAATCTGATAATGCCATCAAGCTTGTTACAAGTTGTTAACAGCTTGTTCCAAACGTGTTACAACAACTGGGAACAAGCAGTGCGAACACAACTTGTCGACAGCTTGTGAACAGATTTGTAACAACTTGTTTGCAGACCTGCAACAACTTGTGCGTTTCTACGTGTGACATATTATAAGATTAGGTATATAAAAACCTGTTACTTTTCCTCCAGCCAAAACAGCCCCAGCAGTTTCACATATCGAAGCCAAGACACAAGCATTTCTCAGAGTTAGGACTTTAGATGCAACAGAGGTACCAAATGAGTTAGCCACATCATTCGCGCCAAGACCCAAAGCCAATATAAAGGCGATGATAAATCCAATTATAACCAACCATAAATAACTGCCCGTGGAAACCATGTTCTGGTTTGTCCTTTGAAATTTACTTGCCCGTTCTAACTTTTGTTCATAATCAGAGCAGCCAATATTGACTAACTTTTTGATCTCTTGTTAAGAATCTAGCTTTCAGCTATGGTCATAGATACTTACTGTTGGGAACCATTTTGCTTGACTTGTCACTAAAAATGCCTTGGCTGTACTTAAAATGCAAACCAAACTGTGCTGTAACTAACGTATACGTTTTGGTCCAGTAGACACACACAATATGACTAATGAATTTTTTAATATTCTCCGTCGGCGATATCAATTTTTCAGCTTAGTATTTGCGAAAACAGACGCCAGAATTAAAATTTCCCTTCTCAAATGAGTGTATTCTCAAAGTTTCACGTAGTTTGAACAATTAAGTCGCGAGTTATAAAGCTATGAAAATTTGGTTTTTCGTATCATCCGACTGGAATTTGTCACTGCAGCGCAGGGGAAAATTTTTTAAACTGAATAATTATTCAAAAACTGAATACTCAAAGCGTCGTAACTCGCGACATAACTGCATGTCTAAATAACGTGAAATTTTGGGTATAGACTATTTGAGCATGGAAATTTTAATTCTGGCGTCCATTTTTGCCAAAGCTCTGCAGATAGCGAGATGCAAAATTGACGACGTTAAGTTGCATCCTCATGCAAACTGTTCAACCATGACTAGAACTAGAAGATTTCTTGCATCTCGTTCGCGGTTCTTAACTGTTTTTCCTAGAGGTTCAGTGAAGTGTATTATATAATAACTACAGTGAAACACGCAATTTGATTGGTCAATAGCCGTGCAGGATCAGGCTATCCTGCACGAGGAATTAAAATGCCTTCGCGGGATTTTCGCGGGATTCTCAAAATGTCATTGTTTCACTGTAGTTATTTTCTAAAACAATTACCAAATGGTTTTCCAAGCAGGATAGCGTGATCCATGAACTTGTGACGTTGCTCGACTTTCGGAAAGCGTAAAAATACACTCGCCTGCGGCTCGAGTATTTTTACGCTTTCCGAAAGTCTCGCGACATCCCTCGTGCATGGATCACGCAATCCAACACGGAAAACCATTCGGTATTCCTTTATTCTTTCAGGCTGATTTACACTATGAAAGTTTCTGTGATCACAGTAAGAATTTTGCATCGGTATAAAATTCTATGTTTTGAGAAATTCGTAAGAAATGTTTGAGGGAACTAGCTCGGTGTTAAACACCAAGTCAGTGTCCTCAAACATTTCTTACAAATCCTTCAAAACTTAGAATTTACCTTTGCAAAATTCCTACTGTGACCATAGAAACTTTGATAGTATACCATGCAGGCTTTAGTAGTGTTACTACAGTTGGAAACCAGAGTTGTATGCGATGTTTAGTAGAATCAAACCGAAAACACTCTTCTCACAAAGTGTGACTGAGAATCTGAGGCAAAATTGTCATCAGACAATTTGCTATACTGTATTCCCGACGAAAGGTCTTAGCTACGAAGTTTATCGCCGGCTAAGTATACTATTGAAAACACGAGTAGGAGTGTTTTATGAACTTTTATCAGATATAAATTATGTCTGATAAAACATGACAACGAGTGTTTTGAATACGACTACAAAAGAATACTAATTAGGATGAAACATTATATAATCATGCTTGTGATGTTACTCTGAGTGTATATCCACACCGGGCAAGCTTGAAAAATATGCCTGAGTAGTCTGACCACGGTGGGAATCGAACCTACGACCTTTGGAATACTACTATACTCATATTCACCTGAGTACATTACACCAACACAGAAAAAATCATGATTATTAGATTACATTGATATCGAAGGAACTTAGATTCTGTTCCGAAATATCACATACTCGAACCGACCAGACCGCGTAGCTCAGTTGGCAGAGCATTGGGCTAGTATTCCAAAGGTCGTAGATTCGATTCCCACCGTGGTCAGGCATATTTTTCAAGCTTGCCCGTGTGGATATACACTCAGAGTAACATCACAAGCATCTTATTCACCTGAGTACATTACACAAAAACAGAAAAAATCTTGATTATATAATCATACTACAGGGTTAGTAGTCTCCAAGACCAAAAAAATTCAAGACTTTCAAAGATTTTTTCTGCCTATTGTCAAAGACTTTTCAAAGACCTTTGAGAGCAATCAGGTGTCGAAAAATTGCGAGTGTAAGCACCATTTTTACTAAGTAATTAGTCGCGTCAAATCACATCCTAAACTGCACTTTTTCGTCGATATTTGCGAAAATCTTGCTTCAATCAATCTATTTTATTAGCTAGGAAATCGTATAATCAAATAATCACTAAAGAATTTAAAGACTTTTAAAGACTTTGTTAGCTTTTTCACACAATTCAAAGACTTTTCAAAGACCTTAAAGACCTGTATTCAAATTTAAAGACTTTCGTTCAAGGATTTCAAAGACCGCTACGAACCCTGATACTAATTAGGATGAACAATTATATAATGCCACAGCATGCTTTATCAGATATATTAATAAAGTCACTCCACGTGACATATTAATTATGGCTGACATGATTTTTCATTAATAATTCATAAGAATTATTAATGAGTATTTTAATTTCTTTAAAACATTTCTTTATGCATGTATTTCTAAATCTGCATTTCACATTGCATTTACAACGTTTAAACATTAACGTAATGATCATAATTCTGAAATTATTCCAGTTTCTACATAATAAATTAATATTTAATGTGCTGCATGCTACAGTATACAAAAATATATTTATTTTTCGATGACAGAACATCGTTGTTTACCGTTCTTCGTCATGGATATATACTCAAAGTGCATAACGCAACAATGCAAATATCCCAGCAGACAACAGACCTGGATTAAAAAAAAAAAAAAAAAATTGATGAAAAAAAAATGAAACTCAGCCAGGGCTGAAACTCTCCATGTAATCAGCCACTAAGTTACTCCAAACAGAACTTAATTATAAGTCATAAGCGCTGGGCAAACTAGGAAACATTGTTGTGGAAACATTTGTGATTCTCGATATTTCCTCAAATGTTTCCCTGTTTGCCCACCCGTGGAAATATTGTTGCGGAAACAAAATTTGCTTCCCGGGAAGCAAAAATGTTTCCTAGCAAATTCAGAAACCAATGATGTTTCCCTATGTTTCTCACTAATGTTTCCTAGTGTTTGCCCACTCTGGGAAACATGGCGAAATATTGGCAGGAAAATTGCCCAGGGCGTTACACAATGCATACATTACCTGAGACGGGTACAGTAACCAGCCAAGCAATGAGAATATTGAAGAATACTTTCCATTCTGTAACATGTCTGGATCTCACCAGACCCACTAAAATGACAGCTCCAACCAAACAATGAGTCGTGCTTATTGGAATCCCGAGATTTGAAGCTACAAGGACTGTACACACGCTGCCAAATTCTATGATCAAACCACTAAAAATAAAATACATTATTATTAAGCATTATTGCTAAGCATTACGTATACAGCACAGTCTCGGTTTTGATTGGCTGAAGACAGGCCCGTAACTCGCATTTTGACGGCAGTTTTATTGTCGATTTCATATTAATTTTCAAAGCGCGGTTCCCAAGTTTGTTGTCAACTTGCCAATTACGTTTCCAAATTCGGACGTTTGGCGGGAACTTCGCAACGAAGTTCGCAAGTTCATTTTAAAGTTCGAACTTCGATTGTAAACAAATGTAAAAATTTCATTTATAAATTTATTTAAAAAGGCATTTTTCGTCTTGGGAGACCACTGGACCAATATTTTACTGTAGTAATATGTGCATAGAGCCTTATACAGTAATTTCAACTCCAACTATGAACATTTGTTTACAAGCAAAGTTCGAACTTTGAAATGAACTTGCGAACTTTATTGCGAAGTTCACGCCCAATTTCCGAACTTGAGAAGTTTTTTAATTTAATTTGAATTTTTATTTGATTTAGCACCACATTACATAAAGATTACAACACAACAAATATACAAAAAATTAGAAATTTAACATGTTGGTGACAAGGAAGCCCAAAACGAAACCACAAGGCTTATATAAATTTAGGCTCCCTTTAAATGTACACCATATATATAAAAAACACAATTAGGCCTAATAAATTATGAAATGCAGACGTGCTTCAGCTTGCAGACTAATACTTTACATCATAATTATTAATAAATTGAACATAAATACTGTTTTAGTCTTTTTTTAAATAAAATAGAGGACACAATGTCAACCAGATCATGAGGAAGAGAGTTAAAAAATTTTGGACCTTGAAAGCGCACCGAAAATTGTCTGATATTTGTCCTACATGAAGGTACATGATACTTGGAGGAGTTTCTTGTATTAAAAGTGTGAGTTTGATCATTTTTTAAAAACATGTTGTCAAATCGTTCAGGTAAAAGAGAAGATTTATGATGAAACATGAATTGACCAAGTTGTAGCATACAAATATCATTCAGCTTTAATAAGCCAAGCTTCTTAAATATAGGGGTAGTATGTGCATCGAATGCGCTTTTATTCAGTATTTCTGCAGTAATTCAATTCTGCAGTAATTCATTCAAGTTAATTGGCAAGTTCGCAACGAACTTGGGAACAGCGTTTTGAAAAATCGACAATAACAAAAAATCAAACTAATAAACAGTGACAATGACTATATAATATGTATTAATCTAGCTCACGACCCCCCATAGAAAGTTGGGGCTTAGAAAGGGCCAAAGTCAACGACGTGACGTATGCATGAAGAAGCAGACATATAGGCAGCGTTTACATTGTACCGTTTTCGTAGCGTTCTCGTATTGTTTTTAATCCTCAAGGGAACGCAAGACAATAGTCTAGTTCTCTCGAACAATACGAGAACGCTACGAAAACGGTACAGTGTAAACGCTGCCATAATCTGAGACACAAACGTTCCTTTGGTTCTCTTTTAGCACGTACTAAGCGTTTCAAGAACACTTTTATACCACATATGTTAAATAGTAAATAATGTCATTTGCACCTTGTATCCTGTCACCAATTGTAAATATTTATATAACCTACACCATTCTTGTACATATTACGTAAACATCTACGCAATTCAGCTTCAGCTGCAAAGTAGTTTTAATAAAACATCTATCTATCATCTATCTATCATATGTATCAGTGTATTAATGAATTATGACTGTACAACTCATCCAACTTTGCCCTTCATTGCAAAGTTTCTTTCAAAACATTGTATTAAAAGGGTACTAATTGATACAGAGATGAATGGCTATCACTTTCAATTTTACAGAAAAACTTTCTTACGAAGTGTACACCCTAAGCAACAAAAAAATGTCAAATTTTCACTTTGATCTATTGAAACTTTCCCAAGGGGAGATGCATGACTTTTCAGGGGAGGTGCAAAAATTCTCAGGGGAGGTGCAAAACGATGTCAAATTTCCCCACACCTCCCCTCAAAATCCGGCCATGCTACCTTTGGTGCGTAGGGCGCAAATTATCGCGTTCTGCATCTGTCTCCTTACCTTGACGGTGTAATAGAAGACAGCTCCTCTCCTATAGTTTCTATCACTCTCCTTCCCCAGATCCAAAGTCCGACAGATATACCAACACCTCCATAGAACAAGATCCATATAGGAGTATTTGAGTTCGAGTTAACTACACCATCTCTGTATGTTAACCAGAGAGATACCAGAGGCCCAACCGCATTGCTATACAGTAGAAAACAACAAATGTTGTCAAGAAGAAGTGGATGAATAAAATTGCAAAAGGACCACTGATGATTTGCAATCAATCCTTTGAGATTTATACAATGTTAAACAATCAGTCAGTTCCTTCAAACATTTCTTATACAAATCCTTCAAAACTTAAAATTCCTACTGTGATCACAGAAACTTTGATAGTTTTTTTGGACTGTAATTAGATTCAGGTTTTTAATATGGAAATTGACCCCAAATCTTGCTGCCATACGGAGCTTCAAACTAAGCTCCCAAAATCATCATTCTTATATAGTCTAGCAATAATGAGTTAATGACCAAACAAACCTAACATCATTGCTACCATGAGCAAAAGAGGCAAATGAGGCGGTTAAAATTTGAACAAATGCCAACAGTCTAGCAGTCTTTGGTTCGTCTGTGAGTACTTCATGTTGCTTGGGTTGTGATGGTGATTTCTCCTCGTCTGCATCTGGTGTAGTTTCATTAATTATTCCTTCGCTATATTTCTTGGTTTTTGAATCGCCATCGTTGGCATTGTCTAGCAACTTCGTTTCTTCCTTAACTGCCTTATCTATGAAGATAGTGAAAGTTCATTCTGTCACTTGTATGCGGCAGAATCCCAGGTGGCCAAGTGGTTAGCACACTTGCCTTTCACCTCTGAGGCCGCAGGTTCAAGCCTCAGTGAGAACGTTCTTAATGCAACTCGAACCCAGTCCTCATGTGAAGAGAGTTCCTCCGGGTACTCCGCAGTGGCGTAACTACCATGGGCTCAGACCGGGAGAACCCGGGGGCCCCCAACCCCAATGAGCCAAATGGGGGCCCCCAGGCTTAGGCGATAGAGCAAAAACATTGGCCAGGGACTCTGATATGTTACAATGTCGTTTTCTGACCATCAGAATTCTGTAAAATCTCTCCCCAAAGTCCAGGAAATGGCATTTCAGAGAGTCTAGATTCAAAAATTTTCCGGATGAGCATGCCCTGGACCCCCTAGAAAACTTGTGCATATACGGCGCTCGACTCGTGCCTTTGGCACTTCTACTAGGGGGGGGGGGGCCTTCGAAAATTTTTAACCAGGGCCCCCTGATATAACGTTACGCCACTGGTACTCCGGTCTCCTCCCGCAGGGAAAGTTGATAGGGTGGGTTAGGCACATAGGTCATGCAGGGGGCAGATCATTAATGAGGTATGGACCGACTTATTTTGAAAGCCCTGCTGGCACCTACTTATTTCAACGCCTGCTGTCAATCCTCGTAAACACGGACGGGTTACCTTTCTGAGGATTCTTTTCGTCAATCAATTCAGAATCCAAAGTTTCGAGTTCAAACTCTTTATCAATTTTCTTCGTCAAGTGAGGTACAAACACAAAGTATGTAACAAGAGCCACAAGAAGTCCCGTACCAAAACTCAATATGAAACAACCATACAGGGGAATCGTATTGAAACGAAGCACTAAAATAGAATGAAATTTTTTTTAATCACATATGGAATCATATTACATAAAAAGTCAGCCCCAAAACTACTTGTCTGTACGGGCCTTTATTGATACTAAGATAATAAGATATCTGCAGATAATTGTGACAGATACAACTATCTGAAAAGCATATACTTTAATGTCAGATACTTACTTTCTGAACCATTATAAAATATAGCAAAGAGATTGACAGATATAACTATGAAGTAGATAATTGGCAAGGCAGTCAAACCAGCACTATACGAATCAGGCTAGAAAAACAAATATACACATATTCAAGATTTATACATTCTCTGTTGAAAGCAAGGAAACTGTGAATACAGACTTCTGGAAGGTACAAATCCTTGACTATACAGCCTTGCTTTCCAGGGACAGATCTGGCCTGATTTGTTGGAGGGGGTGGAGGTTTTCCAGAGGGGGAGCATTACTACAGGGCTCGGGGGCATTCTTCCCCCGGAAAATTTGAAGTTTGAAGCCCTGAAATGGAATTTCCTGCATTCTGAGCACTATACGTTTATTTGTTAAATTTGTCCTCACAGTACTTGTATTTCAGGCAAAAATTAAGAAAAGTGCTATCATGTTATATTATATGGTGACCCGCCACATTGGTGCTTGAATATTTGCTCGCATATTCGAAATTCAATCATTTCAATATAATAAGTAGTGTTCACAACTCAAATATGGAATACCAGAGTTTTTTTTCAAAGGGGTGCTAGACACCCTACATACCTTTTTGAGAACAAAATATTGTAATGCTAGATAAAAACATGAGCTGATGACTCCAGCCATAAGAGGAGATATCACCCACGACGCCACTACATAAGAAAATATGATGACAATTAAACCGAGCGTAAACCAAGTTTTCAAACTACTGCAAGTAATAAATTCCAGTCAAATCATGAGCTAATGGCAAAATAGAGACATCCAAGTGATCCAACACTATCACATATTGTCCGAGTACCACCATCAGTATCCGGTATCCAGTTATCTGGTGGACTACAATCCGGTACCATACATTATCTGGCAAAGTAGTATCCGGTACGACACATACACACACTTGTGCTTTACATGATAACCAACTAGCTATATCTATAGTAGTCATAAAATAAATCATACCTATTTTCCCAAATTCTTTCCACTTAATGGCCTTGCCACCATATGCGACCAAACCAAACCCCATCATCGCTCCGACAACACTGTGCGTCGACGACACAGGCAGTTTTGCCGCAGTTGCTATAATCAGCCACAATGCTCCACCTGATAATGCACTTAAAGACCCCAAAAGCACTTCATTTTCTGTGTCATTTTGAAAACAATTCGTGTCAACTATTTTGCTTCGTATAGTATCTGAAAATAATTTTATACGTGGATATTGGTGAGGTGTCGTTCAAAGCAGTTGCGAAAAATGCAATTAGTCGGCCTTGGATTTCCCAATTTTGGGAAGACTGAAAAACCCATTTTGAAAAACCCTTAAAGGCTCATTCACACAGGCGATTTTTGCTGCAATTTTAGTTGCAATTTTCTCCTTTTGGAGGATATGAAAGAGTGAATGAGTTATAAATGTTCCAAGTTATGAAATCTCATAACAACATCATTAAGTAATCTACTCCTTCACATCCTTCAAAAGAAGAAAATCATAACTAAAATCGCAGGAAAAATCGCCATGTAAACAGGTCTTAAGACAGATTTCCACTCAGGAAAATTTTCCACGGACAGAAGGAAAATTTGTGTCGGCCAAACACATTTTACAAAATTTTCTTTCTGCGGAAAATTTTCCTGAGTGGTAATGGGCCTCTCTCCTCTGCAGAGGTTTCAGTGAGCTTTACATGGCGCTTTATACCATATCGAACAGAAACCTCTGCGGAGGACAGAGGTAATGGGCCTTAATATTTGTCGGATTACCGGTGTGCCAGTATATTATATAAACCTGATTTCTCCCGACCCCCTAAATAACAACCTGTTACTTTTCCTCCAGCCAAGACAGCCCCAGAAGTCTCACATATTGCGGCCACGATACAGGCATCCCTCAGAGTTAGGACTTTAGATCCAACCGATGTACCGAACGAGTTAGCCACATCATTCGCGCCCAGACCCAACGCCAATATGAAGGCGATGATAAAACCAATTATAACTATCCATAAATAACTATTGTCCATTGCATCCATGATTTGGATTGTCCTTGATAAAAAGAGCAGGGAACAAACGATCCTTTGGCCTTTTAAACTAGTTTAAACTCTAAACTATTTAAAATGTAAACAATAAACATACTGTCCAGCTATTTTTATACATACTTGTACACGACAGGTTTTATACAGTCACAAATGAAGTCATATAAATAAAAATGCGATATCTATTCCGATAAAATACTACAGGATTTTGTGTATAACTTTCACGCATAACGTCTTCGTGGGATCGTAGCACAAAATATTTAAATAAATTTATATTTTTTGTGAAAAAAATATTTGAAGAACAATTTTGACAAATTAACTGTATTCAAAATCTGAAAATGTGCAGAGCCGTTTCTTGCGCCTGCGATTTATTTCGCATTGATTAGAGATACTTCATTTTAGGTTTACATCGCAGTCCCAAGGCACACCAAGGGGACGTCTTGGGGCATTAGTGAATGGAGTAGGGATATTTAAGGCCGATTTACACCACACAAGTACACAACTTTTGCCTAAAACTGTCGCATGCAACCTGCTTACAACTTGAGCTGTACTGTGTAAATCAAGCACAGAACTCACCTTCGTTGTTGCCAAAGGCCGCGGAATAGGGAAGCACTGGGCCCCCCACTTTTTTAAAAACACCACAATGTACAATGTGCCCTTTTTTCAAGCGAACGTGCCCTTCTTGAGTCACCAAGAAGACATGCCCTTCTTGAGTCATCATTTATGCCCTTAACGAACGTGCCCTTTAATAAGAGGAGTCGAGTTTATCTAGTAAAACAAGACAAACACCATCTTACCTTGTTAATTCTAGTATATTTCATTGTAGAATCCCAATGTGTGCATTAAAAATACATATTTATTCATCAAAGTTATCGAATATAAAACCAAAATATGAATTTCAACAATTAATATACTCCGCTGCCTTGAATTACCGTAGACTTGTATTTCCCGAAAAGCTAACGAACACTGTCCGAGATATCAACGAGTAAGAAACTAAGAAAGGGAGGAGTGGAGGAAACATCCACACCGGGCAGGCTTGGAAAATATGCCTGGCCACGGTGGGAATCGAACCTACGACTTTTGGGCTGGTATTCCAAAGGTCGTAGGAGTTCGATTCCCACCGTGGCCAGGCATATTTTTCAAGCCTGCCCGGTGTGGATATACACTCAGAGTAACATCACACAGGCAACTACAAATAATATTTGGTTATCGCTGCTCAACTGAGGCAAACCTAAAAATAGGTACGCTGTAGCGTACATGGCGTCTACTCATGCGTCTACTGGATCAAAATAAAAAGAATGCTTACAGTAATGATGAATGATAAAACCATTTATCGTAAACAGTTCGGAAACTTTCATACATGCGCGGGCTTTAACCTAACCAAAGAGCCTGTTCGCAGGCGAAGTGAACCGTCCACTGCATACATATATGTCATATATCTAAACTTCTTGTCAACAGCATGTGGCGACTCAGGGTTCGTAGTCTCCAAGACCAAAAAAATTCAAAGACTTTCAAAGATTTTTTCTGTCTATTTTCAAAGACTTTTCAAATACCTTTGAGAGCAATCAGCTGTCGAAAAATTACGAGTATAAGCACCGCACTCAGAAGATCTTGAGACGGTACAAAAGCGAGCACTGAAGATCATTTTACCCGCGAACTCATATAGCGAAATTTTAGAATATTTCAATCTTCAAACTTTGTTCCAAAGACGCGAAGAAATGTGTAACAAACTTTTCACAAATATTATTAACAATCCGACACACAAACTGCATAATTTACTGCCTCCCAAACATGAGTCGGTTTACCAACTTAGGAACAATAGACTGTTTGAACGATTCGAAACTAATACAGAAAGATTTAAAAAACTTTTATTCCTATGTCTAGTAACTTAAGTTAATGTAATTTTTAGTACTAAGCGTTTTAATGACCATTTGTAAATATGCCTAATTAACCCATATTCTATCTTTTAAATAATGTTTTATATACTCTTGTAAATCACGCAATTCAGCTGTCCAGCTGCAAGGTGAATTTTAAATACACTATCTATCTCCATCATCTAAGTCCCGTCAAATCAACTGCCTAAAATGCTCCTATTGTTACGGGAACCACTGAGTATTTTTATAAAATACAAAACGACAGTAACTCCAAATAACATTTTGTAGCTTTAAGGGACCGGTCATTATTTATGGTGGGGGGTGGCACCGAAGAGAAATGTTTTTCGTGGCAAAAATTTTGCTGACCCAACCATTAAAAAGTCAAAAATTTGATTACCCAACCTCAAATATCAAGTAAAAAATAAATACCCACCCCTGGCTAAAATTAAACTTTACAAAAGGTTACCATTCAGTTGTCACATATGTCCTTTACCCGATTTCTGTGACAGGAGTTAGATAACTGCTTGTGAAATTTGCTGTAGTCTAATGTATCATGTTGTCTGCACATGTGCTTTCTTTGGAAACACATTTGTCTTCTAACAAATTGGAAAATGATCAAGACAGTGACTGATTGATTCACTTATTGTATTGACATATGACTATAACTTTTTATTACCCAACCCTTGAGTTGTTTTGTTTTTCATTTACCCAACCTTTTACTTACTCAAAATTTAGTTTACCCAACCATTTTCTCTTCGGTGCCACCCCCCGCCATAAATAATAACCGGTCCCTAATGAATCTACGTTTCGACTATATTTTAGTCATCATCAGGACAGATTAATCTGTCCTGATGATGACTAAAATATAGTCGAAACGTAGATTCATTAAAGCTACAAAATGTTATTTGGAGTTACTGTTGTTTTGTAGGCCTATTTTATAAAAATGCTCCTTTTCGTCGATATTTGCGAAAATCTTGCATCAATCAATCTATTCTATTACTGTGGCTGGGAAATCGTATAATCAATTCCTCACTGCAGAATTTAAATACTTTTAAAGACTTTTTCGCTTTTTCACACAATTCAAAGACTTTTCAAAGACCTTAAAGACCTGCATTCAAATTTAAAGACTTTCAAGGATTTCAAAGACCGCTACGAACCCTGCCTGACTACTATTCCAGTAGACGCCAAAAACGAACAATTTAAAATTCACATCACTCAACATGCATGGGACACTTCTGGTTTAATTTTGAAGCAAAAACGTTCATCCTAATACGAAAACACCAGCTTTCGTATTAGGATAAGTCGGAAATTGAAGGCCCTACAGGTCTATGGCCTTCAATTTCCGAGACACAAACTTAGAAATGAAGAGCACTAGATCGAGATGAAGGAAAAACAAACAAAATTGCATGATAAAGGCATAGTTTAATTTTTCATATACCTTAACTTCAATATAACATTAAATATCTTGGTGTAAATATAACTACACTCTATACTATTTACAGTTCATTATTTACCTCTACTTATGCCGACAAGAGAGTTCAGATTTTGACTACCACTACCATTAACGAATCAGATGCATTCAATCTAATCAATTAACCAATCAGATGCATTCAATCTACCCAAGTAACCAATCAAATGCGTATTACGCCCCGTGTTTCTTGACAAGTTTTATTCGCTCGTGTGTGTACGGTAAAAAATTTGACAATTTTTCCTTGCCAATTGGAGCCTTGTTTCAAAGCTAGTAATGCCAGATTTTGGACAAGAAAAATTTGCTTGTGTGTACGACCTCCAAGGAAAACTTGACAAGTGTCCAAGAAATACTTCCATGGTTTTGGCAAACAAAAAAAGGCTGCCTTCACGTGAGATAAATGTTTAAGGGGTGCGTTTACAGGTAAAACTACGTGAAGAGTTCCTCTTTTGAGTTCCTAATTCATTTGGAATTTTCATAATTAGCTTTGCAAATTTGAAAAACTCTTTGCAAATCTTTGAGGGAATTTGCAATTTTCCTGTCGGCCGTTGCAATATTCCAACACAAAGAAAGTTCTTTTCAAATTTCCCTAACTGTTTTAATTTCCTGACTTCCTGTTCTGTTCTGTTCTGAGCGTTATCATTGGCGGATTATTTTTGTTAGCCAATTACAACGTGCAGAACAGAACAGAACAGAACAGAACAGAACAGAACAGAACAGAACAGAACAGAACAGAAAGTTAGGAACTTGTAACAGGAAGTTAAGAACTTCTAACAGGAACTGAGGAAAATTTATTTGGCTCGTAAGAACATTGCAAATTCCCTCAAGGGATTTGCAAGGGAGTTTTTCAAATTTACTAAGGTAGTGAGGAAAATTGAAATCAAGTTAGGAACTTAAAAGAGGAACGCTTCACGTAGTTTACCTGTAACAATATTCCGTGCATGTACATGAGCAACAAAATTTGTCAAGGGAAAACTTATCAGGGAAACTACTGTTTTCCCTGATAAGTTCCGAAAACTTGTTGACTGTACTCACGAGAAAGTAAACTTGTCAAGGAAAACTTGTTGACTGTACACACGAGAAGGTAAACTTCTCAAGGAAAACTTGTTGACTGTACACACGAGAAGGTAAACTTGTCAAGGAAAACTCGAGTGCTCCTCGTCGGGGGTTTTAAGCGTGTGAGCTAAGGTAGTGGTAGTAGAAGTTAAATCTGACCCCTCTATTATATCGCAGTGTCATCACCTATGCATAGAAATAAATATAGAATATACTAATATATATATTATTTATAGATATACATCTCAATTTACCGAGACGTCAATAAATTACTTTTTTATACAAAATACTTTGGGAAACGACAGATTAGCCGAATATGTGAATTATGATTTCTTTTTTTATAAACTTTGTACTAAATTGGACAGAATTTGATGGCGATTTGTTTCTAATGAAGAATTCATATAGCAAAGGTCCTTAGGGTTACCCTGCAAGCGAAAATGTTTTTCAACTATATATTAAATGTGTTCCAAGTGTGTTTTTGTTACGGAAACAATCTATCCTATACGGTTCAGTGTCCACCTTTATGAAACATGGCAAGGAAAGAATGTCTTTGCAACAATTTGAATGCGTCTTAGTTTGCTCCTAGCCTCTCAAAGAGTCTCAAGATTTTAGAGGAATGTTACACTGCATGGGCTTACTAGCCTGTGCGCAATCCCATGACAGACGTTTGCAACGATGTCACGAGACGGCGTGCAGGCTATGGGCTAGTTCAAAATTGTTGTCTTCCAAAACCATGCACGTAAACCAATTGTAAATTATTCTTACATCCGTATTCTAAAAGCTCACTCACACTCAATGAGTGGAGGTTCAATCTAAGCTTCTGTTGAGTGTCAATGCTGTTTTTGAATAGCTGGAGGGTTAGTGTCGTACCTTACTATGTGACTACTCACCCTCCAGCTATTCAAAAACAGCATTGACACCCAAGAGAAGCTCAGATTGAACCTCCACTCATTGAGTGTGAGTGAGCTTTTAGAATACGGGCGTTAGTGTGCCAATCATTACTAGCAGAATGTCTTTTCTATGTCTGTGTGGTAAAAAATAGATTGCCCCAAGAATTCTTAAGTGACAAGGCGGTATGGTTTACACTACCAAAGTTTCTGTTATCACAGTAGGAATTTTGCATAGATATAAATTCTACGTTTTGAAGGATTTGTGAGAAATACTTGAGGGAACTGTTAAACTGTTAAACACCCATTCAGTTCCCTCAAACATTTCTTAAGCCGTGTTTACACTACGAGCCTAAGCCTGGCCTGGGCCTATTTTTGGACTAGATTTTTGTAGTGTAAACGCACTTCGGTCTGGTCTAGGCCAAGAAATCTGGGCCCATCAGAACAGGTGGCCTAGATTTCTTGGCCTAGGCCAACCCGAAGTGCGTCTTACACTACAAAAATCTAGTTCAAAGCTAGGCCTAGCTTAGGCCAGGCTTAGGCTCGTAGTGTAAACACGGCTTTACAAATCCTTCAAAAACTTAGAATTTACCTATGCAAAATTGCTACTGTGAATCAGTACAAAAACTTTGATGTGTACCCGCCTATAGTCAATTAACATCATATGTCAGTTTCTAGCCAGTGTAGTTAAAAGGGCATGTTCAGTATTGATTTCCTGGGCGTATTAAGCCCGTTTTCCATTGTATGAAATTTTCAATCTCAAGTCTTTTTAACCGAAACTATAGTGAAGATTGGAAAACGGACTTTAGCCTTATAATTTGAAAAGGAAGTTTTATAGCATTGGTTTTATTTGCCAAAGTCCAAAAGGGCCCATGTTGACGTGAAATTAAAATCGGAGGGTAAGTCTGTGCGTTAAAACGATTTTGCGTGTCCGAAAACAAGCACACACACAAGCAAAACGCCTAATTACCAAATTTACTACTTACATTATGACTAGGTCAGTTAACACGCGATGCTAAAATATCGCGCGGCAACGCAAGCGAACTCACGGAGTTCATAAACGATATGCATAACAAGCGCGCGTATAAAATGTTTCGCGCGGAAATTGAGTTTTTCAGTAGAGTAATGCGTCTTTTCGCTCCATTCTCGAGATTTGCATATAATGCGCCCATATGCGCACATAACTACCATTTATGAATAAAGCGCACAAAGGCGCGCCCCCATGACGTAATCATTTATATATAACGCAGTTCGTTAAAATCTTCACAGTATGTACCACCGTCCACTGTTGTGGTAAAACTGTCCAAACTGGAAGTTGAACTTCAAATAACACGAATAATCACACACACTGTCCTATTTAGTACTTAATAAGTTACACGAAAGTTCTTTAAACACAGCCAAGAACTTCCGTTTCGAAACTTTAAAGACGCTTTTGGGTTAAAACGCTTCTGGGATAAGATTGGCATTTCATTACCTTTATCCACACTGGTACACCATGGTACATGAAGGTACAATACTATCCCTTTATACTCCTCACGCACGAAGACTCGAGACGAGTTGATTCGCTGGACATCGACATACATCAGTAGTTAAGAAACAGCACGGCTTTTTGATCTACCGCCGTTTGACGTGCAGGTTTCTGGGTGCCGTTTTTACGAATGGCGACAAACTTTTTATATTTGTACGACTTGTACCAATGATATGAATCCACTTCTTTTGTGATAAATAATGTTTCAAACGAGCGATGTTTCTAATGGGATAAAGGATAAAAAATTCTGGGTTAATTTAACCGTACAAATTGCGTTGAATGAGCCGTAACCAAAAGAGCGTTTGCACATGACGTCACAGCCGCCATGCTGGTGTTCCAATTCAAAATAATTTTAATTAGACTCTTTTGTCTGGACATCCAAAATGGCCGCCATGGCTTTTGTAGCGAGTTGATCCCTGGGGAATGAGTGCAAACGCTCTATAACCATAGCAATAGGTCATTCCATGCAAATTTTAAAATTATTTTATTATTCGAACTTATAGAAATCCATCGTCAGTTTAAACAAATTTGGTACACGCATATAACAGACCTCATTATCTATGTTTATGCAAAAAATGGTCGGTTCATCGTATTGTATTTTCGGTTCATTTTTATCGGTTCGTTGTATTGCATTTTCGCTAGAGCAACCAATAGCTATGTTTCAAGTTTAACCAACACACTGTTATTCGTTGCTCTATGGCCTGAAAAATACAATACACACGAGACGATGAACCGACCGTTTCTTACATAACCCAAGACAAAAACATAGATAATGAGTCAATGGAGGTCTATTATTTATGTCGGCATCGAGTTCCATACTGCCTTCTTATTCTATTGCATCACTTAAAAAGCGTAATATAAAATGTTAAAATGCTAAACGTTTCAAATACTAAAAGTTCTAAAAATCTCTTTCGACACTCGTTAAATATAAATTGGCAGCTTACTAGTTTCGTCCTTAAACCTCTTCAGAATTAGCCTACGGTGTACACCCCAGGCGAACGTGTTTCTGCTGGGGTCTACACCGTAGGCTACTTCAGAATCCGCCATTGACTATCGGTGCCAACTGATCACATTCATGGTTAGGGATGGAAAAAATAAGCGAGTACGCGAGCACTGCTCGCAGGAAATGTTAAACAGCCGCAGGAAATTTAATTCGGAATGAAGATTTGCTATTGAAAATTTGAAGGAAACCTTAACACCCCATGCCCCACTATGGGCCCAACAACATATGGTTGACAGACATTATTTCTTGAATTTAAAACCATGGTCAGCTAGAACACTATATGTTTACGCACATGCAGATTTAGCACAAAAATACTCCGTTGGTCTGCAGGAAATTTTTGTCTCCAGGTTGTACTCCCATGCAGGTTTAATTTTTGGCCCAAACTATGATATAAGTCACTGATTCATGCAGACTTGAGATCCACGCAGACTGAGTCTTTGATAGTTCAGTTAATGCAATTGATTAATATACTTACATGACCACGGAGTTTTCCGTTTTTCTGCATGGCCAAATATCTACCCGTTGCGATACTTTTTATTCTAACGAGACCAACACAGACCAATTGCAGCTGAAACATAACTGAAATTTAAAGAATAAAAAGGTCCATTAAAAATCTATTATCAAACGAATTATAGGTATCTTTTACGCGCAAGATAAATCATCTGTCTCTCGATCGATCTATCAGTACCGTGGCCACGCCTTGACCACCCTGACGGCCATCCTGTCCGTCAGGGTGGTCAAGGGGTGGCCACCTCAAATTTGGGGCCCATTGTTATAAATTTCTCAAAATATATCAGATCGACGGTAAGGGGAAAATTTTCAAAACCATCAAAATTTTTACTTTTGAAGATTCAGGTGAGAAATGTTTAATTTTCTTTAATTTAAAAAAAAAGGAAGCTAATTCTCAGAATAGCCCGAATTTCTGGAAAATGTTAAATGTTCTTAGAAGGATTCGACATTTTATACTTTGATAATGCAAAGTTTAAACGAAGCAAAATATTCTACTACACATTTCGACAATATTCCACTACACATTTCGACAATATTCCAACTGATGTTGTTGGGAAAAATAAGCTAAAAAAATCCACGAAACCGGAAACGCTTGTCTAACGTCGTGGGAATCCAGACATATATTAAAAACTTTCACAGGACATTTACAGTAAAAACAAAAATATTTTTATGCATTTAAGAAAACATTGATACAACATTCTTATTTTAAAGCAGGGTATTTCTAGCACGATTTAGCAAACAAAATTGAGTCGAAAAATAATTGGATTTAAAAATCGGGGAAAAAAATGGCCGCCAATTTTAATTATACTATTACTGGCATTATTTGTAAAAACATTATTTAATATTCATGGACATTTCTGCACGTTACAAATATCTCATATATTACAAAAATGATGAAGCCAAATAGAAAAAGACAATGTCTGACACCTAATAATATTTCTAAGCCTGTTTCGTTTCATCTCACCGCCGTACTAAATTGGCTCAAGGAATGTTTGTTCAGAATGAAGTCGGGAAAGACTCACAGTCGAAACTGAATGACATTAAACACAACCAAAAATAGATGAGTCCGGAACAATACAAGTAAAGCCAAATGAATCAAATTTCGACATTCTTTTTATAAAGTTACGTTCTTGGGGGTATTCGCAAGAACATGGGAAAATTCATGGAAGTTTTCAACCAATATCCAACGAGTTTTTTCACTTGTAAAAGCTTTTCTTCCCATTTCGAAACCGTGGCAACGAAACCAATCAAAGTATAAAGAACTTGGCAAGAACTCAATGTATTCAAAATGTTCATTTGCTGGTCCATCACTTCGTAAAATCGGCAAAAACGGATGCAACAACTCTTCAATTGCATTTTAAAAAGTCGCAGGCAAACAAGAATACAGAAGACTTCAGAATTTTGATGACAAGATTTCAATTTTATCGAAGTGTGGGATTGTCTTGACAGCGACACATGTTTGGAGTAAATATAACGCCCACAAGATGAAAGCAGGATGGCATTTTGGCATTCATTTCGTTTGTAATTAATGTAAATACAAAAACCTGTAAATGTCAAAAGATGATTTGTAGCTACTTTATGGCCGACAGAAGTCCGTTTCATAACCTTCAATTCACAGTAATCAAGCGTGTTTTTCGACCCCTCCGAAGGGTCGCTTGAAAGAAATCTCTTGCAAATGGAAACATACAATATCAAAGAAATACTTTTACACGCGTCTTTCAAAACGAGAGGACACAGGTTAGGTAAACACGAATGTAACTTGCCGTGAGAAACAGAAATTCTTTTTCACGAGCAGAATTCAAAACACGTTAAAAATTAAAATGGCGCGACACCTTCGCTCTGTACTATTAAAATCTCGCAGGGACACGAACGAAAGAAAAACAATTTCCTGCGCTAAGTCAGGCTTTATAAATAGCTACAAGGTTTCTTTAGAAGTGTCTTATAGCTTTTCAATTGCCTCTTCCGACCTATTCACTATTGTGCAGGCTTTTGTAGTGCCAATGACATGTCGAAATTTCCGCGCCATTTGTCGCAAATGGGAAGGAAAGAAACAGAAGCGTAATTGTTCTTCGACTTCGAGCAATCGTTTACACCTATGGCAAAGTAAATATCATAAATAAATACTAAGAACAGTTGAATGAGCCATTTCATAATCCAGGAGCTCTTTAATCCGATTTAGCGAGTCACGAGAAGTAAACAATTCGTGTTTTCTATACTATATTATAATAATGTGATCAAAACAAAATGAACGAACAACATGTGTGAAGGTCAAGGAAGCCTTCATCTCGAACAACGGTTAAAAAGATCGGCAGTTTCCTCCAAAGTTTGACAAAAAACGAAGCTACAGTTGACTTACCGGTTGGCAGTTTCTCGTTTCGTGTCCCGTTTACGAATCCATCGTTCGTTATTTGAAGGAAATAATTGTTCTTTGAAAAAAGCCTAATACTTCGAGTATTAGTCGCAACAGCCTTTATTAAATATGGATCTAAGACGGAGGCGAGTTTGTCTTTCGAACAGTGATTTCCAAATTTACTTTGCTTAGGAGGGTCCGCAAATTTTTGTGTTACGTTGAAAGCTCTCGCTAGAATTGTGAGATTTCTTTTCAGACGTTGTAAACTAGTTGATGCTTTGCGGCTTGCTGGGCTTGTTTTAACAACAGTAAATGTGTGCAAACACACCAGAACAACTCCAAATATGCACAACACCTAAAAAAGAACAAGAAATCACTGAAATATTGTGGAATAATCATTGGAAAACAAAGGCTAAACTTATGCAAAGCTATTGCAAGGGCCACTGACACTGAAGTAGCGGCATAGATTAAGTATATTCCTAGCGGGCAGACTTTCGCTTCAAAGCATTTGAAGTAAACTCACAAAGCGCTGCTCTCTTCCTAGCATTGTACGAGTACAACTTGTCGGGCTTTATATATACCACGGGGGCAACATCCGATCACTCGATGACACTCCATTAACACGAAGGACTCTCGAGCTAATTTCGTACGGACAAAACTCCCCAAGACAACCAATGTTCTCGCATGTAGCAAATAGCTGGGTGACTCGAACGAAGTCGCATGTGATATGCAAGCCTAGCCGTGTTTGCGAAAGAAGGCACGATTTACATTTATTCAATACTGATTACATACAACCTCTTTTCAATTTGAATATGTTCCCTTGTTTGATCTCAAAGTGTGATTCGCAGTCAAATTTGACCGGCGTTGCGTGACGTGTTCACTAAAAATCTGCGTCTTGAATAAATTTGTTTTGAAACGATTTAGAACGTTTTTGGGATTACACAAGGCCAACAAAACACTTTCAGGCAGCTTAACTAGTGATTAGTATAGCTCTATTTGACAAGGAAAATGACAAGTGCCGACGGATCAGTATGCCGGGTCAAAAAAGAAAAAATTTTCGCTCAAGCATGGTCGGCAAAGTGGCCACACGTCTGGCCATCAGAAATCACTTCGAGAAAGGAAATGAGGCTATTCTCTAATGACCATTTAAACAACTTTAAAAGCCCTTATGCCCCTGGGAGTGAATCTATTCGAGATACTAAATGAATTTTTCATCAAATTACAAGCGAATACTTCGCATTCCTCGCTGTCTTCTAGAGGTCAAGTCGGTAAACTCTACGCACAAACGAAATCGTGGTTTTAAAATGGAAGAATTTCGATAACACTTCCACGTGTCGATTTTTATCAAATCGAATTCAAGAACAAATGTACAGAAATCCCAAGGGAGCAAAATATACTGTATATCGATGTAAAAGTTCGCCAAAGCTACAATGAATGGCCACGTGATGGGATTACCATGTTTACATACAACTTTATACAACTATTATTTTCATCAGAGATCAGAGAAAATATTCAAAATATCGCGACGTTGGATTAACTAACAAACTATCAAAGCACTTTAGTCTACTTCGAGTGGTTGAAATCTGTTTACAATGGCTAAGTGATAAAGTATAGGATGTAGAATTATCGGTTGGGATGTGTAAGTTTAAGATCTTTTCGGATCGCATTTCAGACATCCCAAAAACAGATAATCATTCAAAAGAATTCTAAAGTCATTTTCGACGTCATGAAAAGATGGCTAAAAAAACAAACGGCCGTCTCGTTTCGAATTAGTTCAAATTGCTAGACAGTTTCAAAACACCAATGCGTGTTTCAAAGTAACGAATTCAGCCAGAAACACTGTAGGACAGGCTATATTTACGCATTAAAAATAAATAGTTACCTTAGGCATTCTTGGTTTATGAATATAGTGTCTTGGTATTGAGTATAATATCTGTGCGGCTGGTCTCTCGTCTGGTGTAAGTCGTATATCACTCGTGAATAATTGTTCTGCTTTTAAATAGTAAGCGAACTCCGAGCTAATCATCCTACTTTCCTGTATTTCGGATACACCCACGAGTAAATATATTTTGTGAGGGCATGCTGATTAGCCGAGTACCTCAACGGCGGAAACCGGAAACAATTCGCAATGCGATGGGTCTATGTGTGCAATCCGCGGTCTGACGCCTTTGCGGCGAAACCGCCCGTCCTAGGGCGAAAACATAAAGTGATTTCAAACACACATCAAATTCAAGTTACGCCTATTAAGAATCGCTTAATCCGTTTATCAATAAAGGCTTCTATTAGCACGATAATGTGGCGCAAATACAATGTCAGGGAATAGCTTTTGGCGCCAACAACGTGCTTGCCCAAATTTTTATTTGAACAACTTTGGTTTTACGCTGAAAGGCGCGAAAGCCTCCCAAAAACTGTCTTTCAAAACAAGAGGCGATTATGCTCTTTAAAAAGCAAAGAGAATCGTAAGAGTTACTGAGTCCAAAGACAATTAAATCTCAAAGTATAATTTGCGCAATTATCTCCCAAGTTGTAAATTGTGATAGCTTTTTACTCTCCTAGGAAGCTATTTTGTGCTTCCTAGTAAAGCTTGTCGTAAGAAGCTTAGCTTGCGTAGCAGGTCAGTTAACAAGCTGGGAATATACATTCCCAAATGCCAAGTAAAAAGGGAAGTAATTCGAGCAATAAACGCAATCGAATCTGTTGCGTGCTTCACTGTAGGGAGTGCTATAACGCTGATTCATTTCTCCAACAAATTATTCAAATTTAAATCCATTTTCAACTATTATAGCGCTTCAGTCAGACGCAGCAGACAGAATTTGACACACAAACGATAAATGTAAACAAAACGTACAAACTTGTACCGGACGCGCGCTAATCTTTAAACTTCTATTAAGGTAATTTATGCGTGCGTCGCTTTCGCAAGCCATTAATGAAGTTACATTACATATAATGGTTTTTAAGAGAGAATTGAGAACAAACAGAAAATTAAATCATTTGTCTCTCCCTCGCGGACAGACAGGAGATCGGCAATTAGTACATACTTGTAAACATGCTTCGCTTCCGGACTTTAGATACTTAGCACTAATACGATTTTCTAGCAGCACAGACACAGTTTCGACATACACTGATTGCTAAGGACGCCTAAAACTTTCCGACATCTTGGCTCCAGGCAATAGCGATGCTGAGCTAGGTTTCCTTGGCAAGTTTTTAAGGGCAAGTTCTTTGGGCTCAATTCGAGCAAAATATTTTTCTTGGCAGCTATTGCCCTACGGCGATCATGAGGCCATGTGCGCACGATAATACTTTGTCTTAGAAAGAAAGAATAAGTTTCTTTGAAACTAAAACTAAGGCCCCGTCAAAGTCACGCATTGTTACGGCGGACATTTCAAGCTCTAGACTTAACAAACTATAAAGGTTTGGTGACGGTTCCATCTATGTTTTAACTTAAATAGAATACATGATAATGTGGGAAGCATTAAGAACAGCTAGCCAATGCATGTAGCGTGATTCTGTCAACTCTCAATCTCCAGTTTCATCCGGGCTTATTAAGCTCCTTTGTTCAACAGTAAAACCAGCGAGATTTTAAAAACTAGTGGCCTTCACTGAACTCTTTCAGGCTTTAATTAAAAGCCCCCTACAAAAACCGTACTGTACACTATATGAATAATTAAAATTTGTACCACTTTGACTTTGGGTATAATTATAAATAGTTTCTTGACGAACAGCCCTCGTTCGAAAATTCGATGTGTTTTTAATCGGATAATCAGATTCCAACCAAGACAACTTGTTGGGGAATAATTTGCGCAAATTTTACACTCGAAAATTTTTATCTACATACAAACCCTTCAAATATTATCCAATCGATTGAGTTGTCGACAAAATCTTGGAATTTGCGCAAACTAATCCATATAACGTTGTTATTACAATGACGTAAAATAAACTTCTAAAAAGTTAAGTCAAAATTTAACTACACACTCTGAAATTATTTCAACGCAAAGCCGGAAAAAACTTGCATATTATTTAAGATTTACGGCATTTAAAACGATAAGCCTAAATAGCCTAAGATAGTGACTAGATAGTGTTGTTATTCTAAACTAAATACTAAAATCGCTCTCATGATATGTTCATAAGCGCATTTGTATATTGAAAAAGCGATTTCCTACATGCGACTTTGTCATTTGGCAGCTAAAAATTACTGCTGAAGCTGTGCGCTATATTAAAGGGCGCGCGCGCAAATGTAGCGCGCATCTCTCAAGACTTCAAAATGCCGCAATTATTCGAAAGAAGTGTGTCTGGGGCGCAAATCGTTTGGCCACTCAGACTCGCATAAATTGCGCGCGACGTGATACCTAAGCACATACGTACTCAAAATATTATTATCGCGCCAGGAAGCTTTGCGCATCCTAATTCAAGGTCAAATATGCCCAATTGCAATATTTTCTTATATGGGAATTAAACCGTGCAATAAAGCCGATAATTAAACGAAAATTATGCTAAGTAGTGGGGGCTTAATCGAATCATGGCTTAATGAGAGCGATTAATTTTGAGTGCAAATTAAATGTGAAGGAGACTCCTAGAGAATACTGCTTATGTCCTTTATTCGGAATTTGGATAACGGAACGTACACATTTTTCATATTTGCGTAATAATAGTAGGAATCACGACAGGTGTAGAGTTCACTTGCCTTTTAAATGGTAATCATGCATACCCCAAAGGGTATTATAGGTGTTGAGATGTGGAAATGATATCAATAACTTGCTTTGTCTGTGCCAGTGTAGGTCAACAGGGATGAAACTAGCAGGGATGAAACTAGCTGAAAATACAAGGAGAACTTCGACGTTTCGAGCCGTCGAGTTAAAAGTCACCAAAAACTTCCCCGGCGACGAAGGGCCGTATTTTCACAGTGGTATTTTTCATGTAGTCAGTATCCCCATCAATCCAAAGCTATTTTTGTAAATGACTTAGCTTGTAGTTTGAACAAGAACAGAGTACTGGATTGCTCAAGGAAAATGTATACATCGTCACCCTCATTGTCTGATGAAGACCGATTTACATTAAGGCCCATACAGATCGGACGCGATTCAGTGCCGGCAACACGACGCGAATTTTCAATTTTCAATGACATTTAACTTTCATATTTTTCTATGTTTTTCAAATATTCGGAACCACTAAAGCAATTTTAGCTATTTGGTCTGCGTATCTTGTAAAATTTTTATCCGTTGGCGGTTTTATTTGTTTTTAAAAACTGAAAATTCGCGTCGCGTTGTCGAATCGCGTTCGGTCTGTGTGGGCCTTTCCCTATAAGACAACGTACACGAGTTGTTTGCTTGAGACTTACACAGTACAACTCAAGTTGTAAGCAGGTTGCATGCGACAGTTTTAGGCGAAGGTTGTGTAGTGTAAATTGGCCTTTAGGGTAGAAATGCTGTACAGTATTTAAAACACGAGTAGGAGTGTTTTATCAGATATGAAACGCGAGGCGCAGCCGAGCGTTTTATGTCTGATAAAACAGGACAACGAGTATTTTAAATTGCTTCAAAAACCATCGATGTAGTAAGTTCATTGGCGAAGTAATTTTCAAAAAATACGTTGTGTAAAGGTACGTTTACACGCTGCGATTTGTCGGGCCGATTTTGCTTGCTGTATGTAAATAACCTGTCGTGAGTACTCGCGTCAGCGCCTTGCGATTCACAAAATCGGGAGAAAAATCTGTAACAAAGCACAGATTTTTCTCACGATTCAACGATTTTTCTTTCGTTGTAAAGTTGTTGAAAACTTTTCGCACGCAGAAAACTATAATATAAACAGACGAGAGAGCGGACAGCTTCGATTGAGCGTTTAAATCGCTAAATGTCGAAGAAGGGGCAACGCTTATTTGACAAAATCGGCCCGACAAATCGCAGCGTGTAAACGTACCATAAGTCGAGAAAATCAAATTTAAAGTTTATGTGAATCAAGGGAAATCTCTATCATATATGAAAATACGACAAACTCATGATTTTTCTTTGTGTTTTCCTCGTGAATTATTAATGAGTTTTTGAATTATTGTTAAACCTCTATCAAATTACGAGAAGAGAGTTGTTGGCAGTCAGACATTGTTACAGGGGACATTTCGTGCTCTATATTAACAAAATCATGCAAGGTTTGAGTGTCCCAACTATGTTTCAACTTAAATAAAATACGTGATAGCGTTTCGGGAAAGCATCTAATCAAGCTCGCCTGACTGCCAACTCCGGCTCATGCCAACCTCATGAATTCATTGCCACGATTGAAATTGGGCAAATAGCAAGCAAAAACGAACGTAATTTATGAGTGGTTTGCTTCGAAGTGATGAGTCATAGTTTGTGATTCACGATTTAGAAAACTGTTTCATTGTTATATGCGGCGATAATCGCAAAACCTGTCGATGGCGATTCGTTGTGTTAATTATCAAAATCACTAATTTAGATTCGCGTGTTCATGGAAATAGCGGGTCACGCAGCAGCAGTCACGCTATTTCTGGCAGTATTGGTTTTGGGATCGGAAGATCATGGAACTTTAGCCCTTTGGTTAACCTAACCGCGGGAATGCTTGCGCGTGTTTTGTACACGTACGTATAGGATATATAGAATTAACGCCGGCCATCATCTAGTCAACGCCTTGATGTGTAGATTGGTTTTGGCACATATATGTAAGCACGTCCTACACAGATTCAATATACGTGGGAATGTTGAGTATGATGTGGGTTTTTACACTAATGAAGGTTATTACATTTTATGATATTAGCAGGGAGCAGCTGACACCGTATTATTTTAAGACTATGATATTGTGATGGAAATGAGTAAATGACGTTCTTATGTGTGAACGGAGATAGTTAACGTATATTCAATATGTATCACAGATGTATCAATTGGCTGTTTTTTTAATCAGTCCATACGGTTTATAATGAGTCTGTTTCAGTGCTTGCTCTCACGGGAACACGCGAAGTTTGCGTCTGAACAGGCGCGCAAGTTATTTGAAATCGACTTGCTAGACAAGGTTATATGGCATGCTGACTATATTGCTGTGTATTATCACATTATATTGCTGGTTCCCAGCTTGTTGACAAGTTGTTACAGGATACATGTATAGCTTCAAGGTTAATAACCCAATGTAACAATAGACTTGTCACTGAGTTATAAATTGTTCCAACCGATGATCTTGTTATCTTCTTGCATTCAAACAACTTGTTAAGCAGATATTGCTGCATGATGATAAATTTGTAGCTACTTGGCAAAATAAAATCGTTGCAACTGACAAATTTGATGACAGACTTGTTACAAACTTAGAGCAAATACTGGTATACATATTTAACCGTTTTCGTAATGTAAAACCATTCTATTGTAAACAGTATGATAGCAAACCGTACCTCGTAAATTTCACTTAAAAAATCTAAAGTTGTGGTAATGTGTCTATACAACGAAACGTTAGCTAATAAAATTTCATAAAATATATGTGGTACGAATATAATTTTCTGGGCTTCATTTTTAATTAATTAACTAAGATTTCTTAGCAGAAATGATTTCTGCCTTGTGTATACATCAATAGACACAATATTGTTACAAGCTTAGCTTGTTGCGAAATCTGTTCTGTTAGTGAAATTAACAAGTTTGTGATAAGTTTTTTAACATTTAGTTGTCCGGTAGTTTTGTCAGGTTGTCGAGATGAGGTCTAAGATATTGTCATCAAACAAGATAACATCAAAAACAACAGCAACAACATGATACAATTAAGATAACAAATTGTTACCGCAACGATATTTTGGCAACGTGAATCAAGCACTGCCACTGATAAAACAATTTGTTGACAAACTTTTACATTGCATTATTCACGATGATCGTATATCACGACTGACGAAATAGTAAGTTTCTCGAATGAAATATGTTTCTCGGATAAAACTCAAAATCATAGACATAGAGTGACGATTGAAGGAAGTATATAAATTAGACAAAATCAGACTTCCCGTTCGGATCAGTTGTTATAGCGAATCCGTTAATCTAGTGTATGGAGACATGACAAGACTACTGTGGGCCAGACGAAAGTACAATGAGGAAGGCTGATATAATACTGATGATATTAATACAAGAAAATGAGCTGAATTAAACAATTAAAATCCCACGGAAGTTTTCGACGTCTTGTGACACAACACTTACTACATTTTAAGCCAGGATAACTGTTACTTTCAATAGAAATGCTATGCTGAATGGTTATATTACTACCTTAAAAAATAAGCAGAAACTCGACGTTTCGCGCGAGCGAAGGCCCTTCGTCAAGAGTTTATTACTACCTTAAAAAATAAGCAGAAACTCGACGTTTCGAGCGAAGGCCCTTCGTCAAGAGTTAGTAGTACTAATTGACGAAGGGCCTTCGCTCGAAACGTCGAGTTTCTGCTTATTTTTTAATGTAGTAATATAACCATTCAGCACAGCATTTCTACTTTCAATAGACCATTAATTCCCCTTTTAAGTGAAATTTTGATCTAGACAAGTCTGGACAAAAATTTCATCACAGCTTGAAAGAGCATCACAAAATTAGTAATATTCCGAAGTTTCGTTGCGAAATGTTGTAAAATGCGGATAATATAGCCTTGCGAAGTTTGCCGTTTTTCAGTCATTTTGATTACAAATGGGAAATTGATAATCAGTTTGATCATCTGATTATCAATTTCCCGTTTGTAATACCAGAGATGCTCTTTCAATCTTGTAGATGCTCTTTCAAGCTGTGATGAAATTTTTGTCCAGACTTGTCTAGATCAAAATTTCACTTAAAAGGGGAAAGGTCTATTGGGTCCAAGAACTTTTCTCAATCATTAACTCTGTGTTAACCTCAATCATTAAACTGTATTGTTTTTCATACCATGGATAATAGACGACACGTTTTCTTCTGCATTTATCATTTGGTTCAACGAGTTAATTTGTTGTTCCCGTCCTATACTTGCATAAGTCTAGGTGATTGTATTATTGTGCCTTACGATTAAGCCCACTCGTCTGCGTACAACTGTACATATAGAAACCAAATATAGTATAGCATTATTAGAATGGAACAACTTAATTTGAAATATATAGCTTAATTAGAATAATTTCCGCATGCACAATAAAAGTGTTCATTAAATTTAACTGTGTGAAATTTTTAGTCCAGAACTTTCCATGTCTTCATGGGGATATTGTTTTTTCCAAAATACATATAAATATAACATTGATGCACTTCCTAGCGTGCTTATATAACTTTGCGGTAGCTAACATTTTTCACATGTGACTCTCAGTAAAACTAATCAAAATCTATCTCTTAAATAAAGTGCTGATATTTCGCATTAGTTCAATCGAGCGACATGCCCCAAAACTGGCCTCAATTCAGTACCGATATACTTTATCATGGCAGCACCCTAGTATACAGCTATTTCAATTAAGGTTGTCCCCCGAGCAAAGCGGAAATGTCGAATACGAGAGCGAAATAAGGCGGCTGAGAATCGCTAATAAATTCATTAATTTATTAGCGAATCCCAGCAACCTTTCGCGCTCGTATTCGACTTTTCCGCTTTGCTCGGGGGACAACCTTAATTCAAATAGCTGTATATACATGAATTTACAATGGCATAGCCAAGGGGGGGGGGGCGAGAGGGGGTGACCACCCCCTCCCCCAATCGCCACATGAAAACCATTCTCTGCGGAAAAAGGTTAAATCCGTAGAGATATTCGGAGGGGAGGGTACACGTTACATGCTCGAAGCTGAAACTGACTAGTACGTCTCGACTGAGGAAAACGACGATATACTAGAGGAACTTGATTTGTAAAATCTCGTTAAAACAGTTGCAGATATGGTTCCAAGAAGAATAGATTTAGCCGGATTTACATGTACTGTATGCATTATCATACCATGAATATTCTTCTCAGACTTATTCTGTATCGTATAAAAAAGCAACGCAATTTTGAGAATGCGGAAATGCAACAATTTCTGATAAAAAATGCAACATTTCTGAATGCAACATTTTTAAAAATGCAACATTTCTGATCAAAAATCACATTGGAATTTTCTACCCCCTTCCCCAGCATCTCCTGTTTTTCAAGGTGACTTTTCCAATTTATTTCAAATTCCGAGTAGAAATGTCTGGAAAAATTTATGTCTTCGATGTACTTTATAATATTCGGAATTGGCTACAAGATTCACCCCCAAAATGCTTGAAATCGCATTTCAATGCCCCCCCCCCCAAAAAAAATGAAGGTCTGGTTACGCCACTGGGAATTGGCAGTTCATAGAACTCGACAACTTTTTTTTAGATGCGGTCTAATTCACTCATACGAATAAACTTTGTTAGTTGGTGTTTATATGACACATATCAAAATTGTATAAACACGGACCACGTGTTCATGTAGAACATAAAGTCAGTAGAATAAGGTTAGGGAACTCGTGGCAGACATATAATAGACTTCATTATGTATGTTCTTGTCTTGGTTTGGTGCAAGAAATGGTCGGTTCGTTGTCACGTGTGCATTGTTTTTTCGCAAAAAATTCAAAAAATTTTCCGGACATACCAAAATTTTTCGGAACATCACACAAATTTTCCAAACAACACAAAATTGACCACAAAATTTACTAAATTTCCGACTTAATTGACAAAATTTGTCCCATTTATTTTTATTACAAACCAAAATTTCCCGACTGTTGATCGAAAATTGCCCGACTGCCCAAAAAACTGGGGGGGCTACCGCCCCCCCCCCCGCCCGGTACGCCTATGCGACGAACCAACCATTTTTTTGCATAAACCAGTACACAAAGGTAATGATGCTTATTATGTCTGCATCGAGTTCTTAACATTATTCTATGTGCAGAAAAATAACGTTTGTTTTATTTGAAATGGAATAAAAAAATCAGTTACCGTTGTCGATGGAGGCTTTATTATTTAGCATTATTAATTTTGCATTTTCCCTTTGATTTTTAACCTGCATTTTTACGTTTTCTAATTTTCTGGGCGATAGGCCGTGGCTGATGGGTCCCCAGTAACTGTTGGGGCCCTTAGTTCTTGAACTAACTTTAACCATTAAGCGTTACGCCACTCAGTATCTAACCAGGAGCATTTGTGAAAACTGCAACTATAGGAATAGAGCCTGCAGTCCTATGATTCCGGGGCTGCAGCACTCACTGGTAAATTTTTTGAAAATCCATAGGTCATAGAATGGAAATTGCATGGACCTTCATTGGAAATAAAATGGATTTTGACTATCCATAATAATTGTATGTTTCCATGCTATGGATATAGTATCGAAATAGTATGGATATGATACTATGGATTTAGTGGTGCAATTGCAAATTTCGTAGTATGGATTTCACATTTTTTCCCAGTGACTGAGCTACAGAGGCCAGTTGTCGAGCTCTAACGTCAGTACCACAAGTTCTTGTACATATATAGTGGGTAATGCCATTATAAGGTATGTGTAAAAATTGAGATTTTTAGGCGAGATGCCAACGAATCTCATAATTTTATTCGATGCAAGCAAAAGAGCCTTTAGACTAGACTCTTCACTTTGCTTTAAATAGCAATCTCTGCTAAAACATTCGATCAGTAGGTCACGATAGACGATAGTGTAGGCTGGTATGTTAAAGGCTTAAAGCGAATAACTGAATGGAGGCTTAACCGCCCTTGTCCCTGCTAGTGTTACTATATTTGTACTCATAATTAAGAAATTAACTATATTTGAGAAGTAATCAAGAGTGGTTGCGAAATTTGTAATTGAGGTTGGGTTAAGTGTATGTCAAGTGTACTATAAGCGTGATTACAGGCCATTATAGCGGGCCTAGGCTCCGCCTTTCTGACGCAATTCTCAGAGTTTTCTACATATCTTACGCCCTCTGTGCCATTTCGTTAATTATCACAGATATTTCCAACTAATAACTGTCTGATGGCAAACACAAACTTCGTAAAATCTTTCTTAATGTCTCTAAGCTAGAAATGAGCCCCATATATGATTTCTAAACAGTGATTAAATTATGCTAACATTATGCTTTGCACGCTTAGAGTTTAAGGTTTAAAATTTAGAGTTTAAAGTTTGTAAAGGACAACCCAGTTTTTGAATTAGCTGTATATCCAAGGAATTAGTCACGAATGAAGCATCTGGAGTAATTAAGGTGTTGGGTGAAAGGATTTACCTGAACTGGAATATATTCCTACCATATATTCATTTATTGTTGTTAATTCGCAAAGTTTTGTTTTACTTGAATTAATAGGGTAGCACTTTTTTTGCCCTCCCCCTTTAGGAAAGGGCAGGTGAGGTGTTTACTCACACAGCACTATATACCCCCTCCTTCTGATTTGACTTCCACTACCATCAAAAGACCATATTACTCCAATCAGATGCGTTTGGTATACTCGATTAACCAATCAGATGGGTTTGGTATACTCAATTAACCAATCAGATGCGTTTGGCTGGTATACTCGATTAACCAATCAGATGGGTTTGGTATACTCAATTAACCAATCAGATGCGTTTGGCCGGTATACTCGATTAACCAATCAGATGGGTTTGGTAAACTCGATTAACCAATCAGATGCGTTTGGTAAACTCGATTAACCAATCAGATGCGTTTAGTATACTCGATTAACCAATCAGATGCGTTTGGTATACTCGGTTAACCAATCAGATGCGTTTGGTATATACTCGATTAACCAATCAGATGCGTTTGGTATACTCAATTAACCATGCAATCAGATGCGTTTGGTATACTCAATTAACCAATCAGATGGGTTTGGTATACTCAATTAACCAATCAGATGCGTTTGGCCGGTATACTCGATTAACCAATCAGATGCGTTTGGTATACTCGATTAACCAATCAGATGCGTTTGGCATATACTCGATTAACCAATCAGATGCGTTTGGTATACTCGATTAACCAATCAGATGCGTGCTAAGCCAGTGAAAGGTAGTGACAACCTCGTTCCCAGGGCTTTCTAGGGGAACGAGGTTGAGGTAGCGGTAATCAATCTGAACCTCTCTGATATCAGGACAACGGTAACTAAGCATGTGAGTTATATCTGAAAATGTGAATTGGGTACCAATTTATTAATTAAACAATTTATCAATTAAACTCTTTAGGTTCATTGTATGATATTGACACCACCCAATCATTCACGTTCAAATTGGTCGAATAAAATTCCCCAATTAATTATGTTAAATAGGACAAGTGTTCTTTCAAGTAGAGCTCACTTGAAATTGAAAATTCGTGAAACTGTGGCGTTGTTAACGAAAGTTTTAAAATTAAACCGTAACGTACTATCATTGCATATTTTACTTCAAACTAAATCTATATGTGGACTTTTTTAACTTTCAATTGTAAGCCATTTTATTGGTGGTTCGGTAATGTCAGATGGTTATGCACGAAACTGCATGCTTCTTCGCTGCTAGTACAAGACGATAAAGAATTTTTGCCGGCGTTATAAAGTCTTAAAGAGTACAAGGTCTAATACCACAAACGGCTCAGTTAAAGCGTTTACGATTTAAGTCGTTCATTCAGGCTTTATTGTTCAAGTGATAAATTTTATTAGTTATTTCTAAAGTTCAGTATTGATGTTCACTTACATGTAATTATCTGTACTACGACATTTTGGCAGGATATGTACGTACGTTAGTCAGTGTCGTTTATGCCACAAAAAGATTATGGCCGCGTACCGGCACCACAGAATATGTCGTAGTCTGTAATGGCGCAGGACTAAAATTGTACACCGAACTTTTTCCTCAACCTTTTATGACGAAATGCGTTTTAAAAGACACCTTCTTTATGTAAAGGACAAACAAAAACTTTTACAATTCGTTGTTACAGTTTCAAGTTATATAACATTGACTTGTTATGCAAATATACAGATAAGACGGAAATAACATCGACTAAAATCTGACCCTGAGCAACCGTGAACCTTAATATAGGCCGTGATTCTGGCCTACAGACCGGACGGTCTGAATTCATGTACGACTGTACGAGTCACATTCACAATTAGCCGTCGCGTTTAACACTACGTCGTCGTCGGCGCAAAATTGTGACGAAAACGTCACTTTTGAGTTTTGCCGTAACAATTTGAGCACGCGCTTTCTCAACGGAGCAAGATGAAAACGCTTGGACTAGGTTTCGTGTGGGCCCCGAAACGTCGTTATATTTTTGTGCCACTTGCAAACCAAGCACTGATCTCAGGACTCAAATTTGAACGCTTTCCGTTTAAATTTCTTTACTCCATTTGAAATATTTTGGGTTTACATGAGTGCTAATGTTAATTTGTAAATGACAAACTGTAACGGCCGGCGTTTATATAGTGAACACACTTGTAACGGCGTTTATATAGTAATGTGAACGAGTTTAGTCAGTACCGCGTATATATAGCGATATTCTAACACAAGTTGCCAACATACCATTCTTGACCTTTTCAATTGTGAAGTATGCCTCTTTTGTCTGTTATGATGAAATGTAATTCTGCCAAACTCACTTAAAGATAGAGCCATTATATTGTTAGAGCGAGAGAAAGTCACTCCATAATGTCACAACGTTAAGGATAAAAACAATTCCCAAACATGTGAAGTGGCTTATATTCCTTAGTCACTCTCCTCCGTAATTTTCTTAACAAGCTAAACAAAGACGATTTTGAAAGTTTTCAAAAAATTAACCGCAGCGGCGCAGGAGCTGATACGTGTTCACAGCTCAAAAATACAGGCGTTTAAACGCTAAATTAGTTTAAAAGTGGCCTCTCAAGACGTTCAACTCTTGTGAATATACTAATTGATGCAATCATCTTGTAGTTTTAATATTGGTATCTTTGCTGAACACAAAATCATTGGAGAAATGCATAGACATATAGTGATTCAGCTGAGGTAAAATTATGATTATGGAGATCCTTCCTCATTCACCGTCAAAAAATGTTACAACCTGTCATGTATAGTCAAGTGGTTGGCATCGAGCATGCACTAATTAATGATAAATCGCCACCCACATGCAGCAACCAAAATTATATTGTAGTGTGGTTAGTATACTATACTTGATTAAATATATTATTATATATATATATATATTGCGGTTTAATATGCATGTATTACACTTGAGTGTTAATGTCGAAATATTGTTTTCTTTTTAACCATAAGATGATGTTTTAAAATGTAAGGCAAAATTTAATTGATTATACATCGCAATTTATGAATATATTTATATTGCGCATGCGGGTTTCAATTGCACTTAAAGGCTAAATTATGAAGTAGAGCTTTATTTCACAGCAACAAATTGTTTTTAAAACTGTTAATTTCTGTACTTGATTGTAAAAGCTCAGTGTTTATAGATATGATACTATCTCATTTTAAGGTTTATTTAATGCAATTGAGCGCAATATATACCATCCGAAATAGCAGTTCTCAATACTTACTATTTGCAATAATTCACAAACAGCCTTGCACTTCACTGGTATATTGATTTTCAGAGCAAAGCCTGTTCAATTAAATGTCTATATTTGTATATTGTACAAGAAAACTCATTGTTTATAGGTATTTCAGTATCTGTTAAAAGTCGGATAACGACCAATATAGACAATTTTCAGAATTATAGCATGCGTATAGTATACCAGAATCATGAACCGATATACTACAGAAACTTTAAAACGTCGCATACTGTTTATATAAGTGTGTCATCATGAAATAAAAAAAAACATGGACTCTGAGCTCCAGCAATTCCTTCCAGTAATTCACCATTTTCATATAAATTAAAATTCATATCTGAATCGTATTAACTAAAAGTAACAATAATTATAATCGTAATGAATTCGAACACAACACGACTGGGTCCAAGAGCACACAATAATAAAAACGCCTGCTAGGCAGTCCAACGAACAGCAGTTCTCCTAGTACAACTGAAGAGAATTGGATTTTGGATTAATAACTGCAGTGTGAACAATAGGTTTAAAAAAATGCTGTGAATTAATATGGTGACCATCATCCTCGTTCCCAGGGCTTCTCGGCTGACGGCAACGCAGGCAGTCGAGAAGCCCTGGGAACGAGGATGGGTGACCATGCATGGTAAAGCATGGTAAATTTTGGAGACTTGAATCTGATAGTTGGAGGCATGCACAGTGCCCCCAATCAATATACGACCCCGCCATCTTCAGCACGCTGTAGTGTAGATCAGTGTTTTCATTTATCATCTTTCGTATCAAGTATAGTACAATACAATACAACTTTATTTCACTCTTAGATATAGAAATACATAAATAATACACAATTTTTAAATAATAGGTACATAGATAGAATTAATATTTTAAATAACATTTTTAGAGCTTGAAAGCTAAATGAACCGTTAGGTTTTCTAGTTAGCTTCCATTGAATTTTATTCTTATTCTTATTAGATTAATATAGATTATGTCAGACAACTGAAGAAAATATTAATTTTCCATTAGATTTTGTTAATAGAAAAGCTGAAGAATATATAATAAGCAAAATTTATATCATATAGATGATGCAAATTTCAATAGGTATGCTGTTTATTATTAATTAATGGTTTATTATGGTTTAACCATGGTTTATAATGGTTTAGCCAATAAGTAGGTTTTAACTTGCTTAAAGAAGGAAAACAAAGGTAGATTTTTGGTTATATCTGGAAGATCCTTCCATAAATCAATTGCTCCAAAAGAAATTGCCTGTTTACCAGTATTAGTTCGAACATATGGTTTATACATATTTAAATTAGATGAGTATCTGGTATTATAATTATGAACATCTCTTGAATATTGAAAGAAATTATCAAAAATGTGTGGTAACAAACCTTTGTGCCACGCATGAATAAATTTCAAGGCATGTAGGCGATATACATTTTGAACTGTAAAGCAAACGATTAGCAGAACCGTGGCTACAAGCTTTATACTTTCTAGCCACGGTAACATAACAGACATAACATTTTTTTGTTCTTCCCACACTTATGACGTCATATACTGTGTATCTCAATAACTGAACAGACAACGGCAAAATCTTATCTATGCGTTTTTACGTAATTATCTTCCATAAACTGCTATACAGGGTGTATCAAAACAAACTGAACAGATTTGAAATTGCTCTCAATTTCGCAAAACACCTATTTGTATCTGGTTTTTTATATATATAGCTTCTTTGGGTACTTATAATGTAAAATATTGAAAAAAATTCTCGATCTCAAATTTTGTGAACCAGGGGGGTGTGTCTTTTGCAACAAACTAAAAATGGCTCGCGCACAAAATTTAAAAGCTGTAATCATATTTTGAGTTAATAGATTGAATATTTGTCGGGTTTTTAATTACTGTACAAAATTTCAGACAATTTGGTTTAGTTTAAGCCCTTTAACTATTCATTTTGTTCTAAACAGTCAGCCTTTCGCATGCTTAATTAATGCCTTTACCTAATTTGCATATTGCTGACATATGCAAATTAGGCAAATGTATTAATTAAGCATGCAAATAGCTGATTTTTCGGGAAAATTGTAACTTTGCGTGAATAGTTAAGGGGCTTAAACTAAACCAAATTGTCTGAAATTTTGTACAGTAATTAAAATCCCGACAAATTTTCCATCTGTTAACTCAAAATATGATTGCAGCTTTTAAATTTTGTGCGCGAGCCATTTTTAGTTTGTTGGAAAAGACACACCCTCCTGGTTCACAAAATTTGAGTTCGAGAATTTTTTTTTATTATTTTACATTATAAGTACCCAAAGAAGCTATATATATAAAAAACCAGATACAAATAGGTGTTTTGCGAAATTGAGAGCAATTTTAAATCTGTTCAGTTTTTTTTTATACACCCTGTATATATATAGAGTTCACTGGTTCATTGGCGAAGTAATCCCCGAGCCGGCGGCGCGAAGCGCCGTGCGAGGGTACTAATTCCCCCCGGCTATTTACACCCGGGGAAACGAAAGCATTAGCGGAGTCTAAAGTTCATCAAATATCGCGGGCGTGACCAACGGTGTTGAGTGGGTGGTCATCCTCACTGATCTCAAAATATGGCGGACTGTCATGGATAGCGAACACTGATTGGTCAAATTTAAAATTTGTTGTTGTATGACAAATGACGACTTCAATTGACAGATACTCCATGAAAATAATTTGCTTTTTACACTACAGTATTTTGTACGTTTGCAAAAAACTTTGACAGCTTTCAAAGCAATTTGTTCTATAAAAAAGTTTAATAAAACAATTATGGTATCAAATACCAATTGAAAAGATATGGAGCCAAATGAAGAGCGGCAAGGAAACAAGAAAGCCGAACTTCTAGCGAAAAGGAGGGAGCGAAGACGACAACGTTTGCTCGAGGAGACTGCTGAGGAAAGAGAAGCTCGCCTGGGAAAGCGTAGAGAAGCATGGAAAAGACTGCTGAGTGAAGCGAAAGGTAAGAAAAGGCTTGTCTTCACAACGCTATGTAGTAATCTACTAATGTTACTGTAGCTATACGAGTTGAAGTATGATATTCGACCCTCTATATTCGACTGTTTCTTCACAATTTTCCAATAAAGAGTTTGTCAAGCCACGCTCAAGTCAGTATAACCAGACTGTATTTTATTTATATCAGTTATCACAGCCACAGGCAATTTTATGCTGTCAAATACCGTCGGTTGCAACTAAAGGTGAACAGTTGCAGATAAAACATTCTCTATTCTCATTAAAAAGCCTGTAAAGGTTTCCAGTAGGTCTCTAGCCCAACACGTTCAGACCACACAAAGTTTTTTTTACTTATTATTGCACACATGGGAAACAACAATTAAGTGTTGTTGTTCTTGACAAACATTGGAGATTCTAATCACGCAAATGTTTTTATGAGCAACTGTTCATCGTTAGTTGCAAACGACGGTACAACATACTATGAACATTTTTCCGACTGTGACCGAATGTGCAACGATATAATTTTCAAAGTTGTTATCAATTCCTAAAATTTGTTTATAGTAAAAGGGCCTGCTCAGCACTCACTACTCACGTTGATCCGATTTCATTTAGAAATGCATTTACCGGGAAAGGAACTGATTCTAAAATATGTAAATTTAAAAGCATTGGCTAACAGAATAAATTAAGCGATCGATGAAGACAAGGTACAAACTTTTATAGTTGCTATTTGTTATAAAATCCTATAAATAAACCGATTCAACAATAATTTTGCCTCGAATTTGCATATTCTATGCTGCATATTTATATTTTATTTTTATAGTATAAAAATAAAATTGTAATACTATGAAATAAAATACATTTCTGTTTATTGACCAGTACTTATTTAATGTCTTCTTCATCCAGTGGTCAGAGTAAATTTCTACTTCTAGCAAGTAAATATTTGACAAGCAGTCTGGAATAAGCACAGGACTTTTAATGCATCAGCCAAATCCAAGTGTGTCCCTCCCCCTCGCCCAGCCATTTTCCTGTAAAGCACATCCCGGGGGTTGGGCATTTCCACTCGAACCTTAGCCCCGGTGGGGCATTTGAAATTAATAATTTGGATTCTTGCACTTCACTTGTGGAATTAATATTAGAATGTTAGGGTTTGTAATCCAAGTGAGAATATATACATGTATATATTTTTGTAAATCCAAGTGAGAATATTTTGTAATCCAAGTGAGAATATACAAATGTACCGGTATAGTACATGTATATATTTGGTGTATATATTTTGTAATCCAAATGAGAATAGTTTGTAATCCAAGTGAGAATATGCAAATGTATATATTCTCACTTGGATTACAAGCCCTAACATTCTAATTTTAATTCCACCAAGTGAAGTGCAAGAATCCAAATTATTGAAGTCCACCTTATCACAACCCGCACACCCGATTACCTAAATATACATGAACTTACGGTTAAAGCTCGACAGCTGGTCTCTTGTAGCTCAGTTGGTTAGAGCGCTGCACCGGAATCGCAGGGCCGTAGGTTAAATTCCTACCAGAGGACCTTGTGCTGCATTTTTCGCAGTCGTTCCTTGTTAGGTCTTAAAATGTATATATTCTCACTTGGATTACAAACCCTAACATTCAAATATTAATCCCAACAAGTGAAGTGCAAGAATCCAAATTATTGAAGTCCACCTTATCATAACCCGCACACCCGATTACCTAAATATACATGAACTTACGGTTAAAGCTCAACAGCTGGCCTCTGTAGCTCAGTTGGTTAGAGCACTGCACCGGAATCACAGGGCCGTAGGTTCAATTCCTACCAGAGGACTTTGTGCTGCATTTTTCGCAGTCGTTCCTGGTTAGGTCTTAAAATATATATATTCTCACTTGGATTACAAACCCTAACATTCTAATATTAATTCCAACAAGTGAAGTGCAAGAATCCAAATTATTGAAGTCCACCTTATCACAACCCGCACACCCGACTACCTAAATATACATGAACTTACAGTTAAAGCTCAACAGCTGGCCTCTGTAGCTCAGTTGGTTAGAGCGCTGCACCGGAATCGCAGGGCTGTAGGTTCTATTCCTACCAGAGGACCTTGTGCTGCATTTTTCGCAGTCGTTCCTGGTTAGGTCTTAAAATGTATATATTCTCACTTGGATTACAAACCCTAACATTCTAATATTAATTCCAACAAGTGAAGTGCAAGAATCCAAATTATTGAAGTCTACCTTATCACAACCCGCACACCCGATTACCTAAATATACATGAACTTACAGTTAAAGCTCAACAGCTGGCCTCTGTAGCTCAGTTGGTTAGAGCGCTGCACCGGAATCGCAGGGCCGTAGGTTCAACTCCTACCAGAGGACCTTGTGCTGCATTTTTCGCAGTCGTTCCTGGTTAGGTCTTAAAATGTATATATTCTCACTTGGATTACAAACCCTAACATTCTAATATTAATTCCAACAAGTGAAGTGCAAGAATCCAAATTATTGAAGTCCACCTTATCATAACCCGCACACCCGATTACCTAAATATACATGAACTTATGATTAAAGCTCAACAGCTGGCCGAGCTGTAGCTCAGTTGGTTAGAGCGTTGCACCGGAATCGCAGGCCCGTAGGTTCAATTCCTACCAGAGGACCTTGTGCTGCATTTTTCGCAGTCGTTCCTGGTTAGGTCTTAAAATGTATATGTTCTCACTTGGATTACAAACCCTAACATTCTAATATTAATTCCAACAAGTGAAGTGCAAGAATCCAAATTATCGAAGTCCACCTTATCACAACCCGCACACCCGATTACCTAAATATACATGAACTTACAGTTAAAGCTCAACAGCTGGCCTCTGTAGCTCAGTTGGTTAGAGCGCTGCACCGGAATCGCAGGGCTGTAGGTTCAATTCCTACCAGAGGACCTTGCACGCTGCATTTTTCGCAGTCGTTCCTGGTTAGGTCGTAAAATGTATATATTCTCACTTGGATTACAAACCCTAACATTCTAATATTAATTCCAACAAGTGAAGTGCAAGAATCCAAATTATTGAAGTCCACCTTATCACAACCCGCATACCCGATTACCTAAATATACATGAACTTACGGTTACAGCTCAACAGCTGGCCTCTGTAGCTCAGTTGGTTAGAGCGCTGCACCGGAATCGCAGGGCTGTAGGTTCAATTCCTAGCAGAGGACCTTGTGCTGCATTTTTCGCAGTCGTTCCTGGTTAGGTCGTAAAATGTATATATGCTCACTTGGATTACAAACCCTAACATTCTAATATTAATTCCAACAAGTGAAGTACAAGAATCCAAATTATTGAAGTCCACCTTATCACAACCCGCACACCTGATTATAGATATATATTTTATAAATATAGGTTTTGCGATCACTGATAACTTGATATTTATTAATAGTATAAAACAAAGCACTTCTATCTGCAACTTTTACTATCACTGATAACTTGATAATAATTTAAACCAGTCAAGTTGTAGTTTAAATGAGAATAATACATTGGTGCATGAAATACCAGATTTATTTCGAGTGTTGATCATGAGTGTGGAGCGAACAAGTGGGCGCATCGAACGAGTGAGATGTCATGTTCAACACGAAAAATAAATCTGGTATTTCCAACCACCCATGTATTTTTCTGTTTATTATATAAAGGACAGTCTTAAATGAAAAGCGATAATTTTTACAGAAAGCGATGATTGAAAAGGCGATAATTTTCACATGTGAGATTATCATGAATAATTTCACATGTGAGATTATCATTTTTATCAGTGCTTGAAATCTCTGTAAAACACTACTTTATATAATAAAAATTCATAAATTTGAACCATGCTAGAGCATGACAACAGCAAAATGCTGTATAGTATGATGCACAATATTTTGGGAGGTGAAATACAGGAACAATAAATCACAGAGTGTTTGCTTGGAACTCACTGGGGGGGGGGGCAACACCGCTGATAATTGCTCATAAGGAATTTCAGGTAGATTTCCAGTGCACTGTTAGGTAAAATTAAGTAGATTTGCAGAAGATTTTCAGGAGAATTCAGGTAATTCTCAGGACATGAGAAAGTGAATTTGGAAAACAACTGTATTTTTGGAAAAATTATTATATGTCCTGAAAATTTTTTTTATATCTGGAAACATTTTGGTCACCCCCCTACCCCCCTCTATCTAACCTCACACACACCCTGAGACGAAGTGCTCGCAACGGCACTGAGTATACATCTTTTGAAAACAGGCGAGGGGTTATTGCATGCATGTATTTCTAGTGTTCTCTTGTACTTTAGTACTTGGTAATAACTCCAGCATTGGAACATTTTTAAATGTTTTTGTTAGCTTCTTCTGTTCTTGAATGCAACTCTTCACCCTATCTCGAATGGCATACTGATGGGTCCAGTGGATATTTTTATTAATGTGATCTTTAGTTTGAACTTGTGCACGTATTTCTAGACATTGTCACCAACAATCCTAACAAAGTTTAATTAACTTTTAAATAGTAACATACTTTAGCAGCCATTTTGAAATTCACTATGATCACCTTTTCTGTTAAATTTATTTTATTTGTTGAGGTCATCAGTCCCCCCAACCATTCAGATAGATGGTGCAATATGTGAAGAAAGAAAAAAATCTAAAAAATGGAGACATATTAAAGAGGGCTTATTGGTGAGGACTTATGACAATGTTTATAGTGATGCGTTTATATGTTTTACATAAATTATTTGTAGCAAACGAGATCACATAAACGCTTGCTACAGAGGCTAAATATACGTGATCATATTTAATAATATATCATATTCAGCCAAAAAAATTAAACTCCGTTTACACTACGCTCAATTTTTGGTACGGCACGGATAAAATTGGTACCCGTACCACTTTTTTGGTTCTTTGGTTCAAGAACCAAAAAGTGGTACCAAAATTGAGCGTAGTGCAAACGGGGCTTTATATGACATAATAAAATACTTACTTGTACCGAGACGTTTTTGTCCGTGCTATCTCACTGAAAGCATCTTCAAATACCTCTTCACTATAGTGTTCCCCAATTAATCGTGTCTGAGATTTGCACTCGGCTGCATTTAAAACATTTGTTATGAGTTTGAGCGCTTCTGCGTCAAAATACAGTGGACATGTTTTGTTGTTAACACTAGTTTTGCTCAAATCAACTGATCTCTCGATGACCATATCAGCTTGAAAACAGGGTATTTGACGCTCTCGTATTTCTTCCATTAATTTCAGCAAATAGTTCATTCGCCAACAAGAAAAGAAGTTACGCTTGACTTGATTTGTACAAATATAAAGGATTATTATTCGAAACCAGTAATCTCTGCTCCCCTGGGTACTAGTGATCATTCTTGCATAAAATTAAAGTTCTCGGCTGGGAATCATGTAAACTCAATCTCGAAACGAAAGGTCAAAGTCCGCCCAGTAAAAGAATCTAATTTGACATTATTCAGAAGTCACCTTTCAAACTATGACTGGAATAATGTTCTCTCCATCCAATCACTTGATGAAAAAGTTGATCAATTCACAAATATACTGACAAACGCTATCGATTCCTTTTTTCCATTAAAGACGGTGAAGTTTTGTAATGATAAGCCTTTCATAACTGGTCGAATAAAGTATTTAATCTCAAAGCGTGATCGGGCATACAAGAATAACAACAAGGATTGTTATAAATATTACCGCAATAAGGTCACTTACGAAATTAGAAAAGAGAAAGAGAAATTTTACGACGAAAGAGTAAAATCGAGTAATTCTAAACAGTGGTGGAAGAATGTTAAACAAATTTGTAACCTTAAACGTTCCACTGGTTTTACCTTATTTAACAAAGAAACGAACGCGCCACTGTCAAAAGGTGAAATGGCTGAAACCATAAACTGCTTTTTCTCAAGCTTAACTCATTAACGCGCAAGCTGTTACAATGTTTCTACCCCCCTAACGTGCAAGCAATATGGCGAATACGTGACTGAATTCAAGAGCTTTCACCAAAATGGCAATATCTCAGAAACAGTTGCATGAAAAAATCTGGTCTTTTCAACCAAATATTATTAATATATGATTGACCAAATTTAGTTTAAATGAACTTGCATACCTATATATATCATTAGTTTTTTCAATGAGAATTTTTATTTGTAAACCAGTGGCACTATTTTTTTCATGTCACTCATCACCTAAAGGGGCAGTACCCTTACGAAAATGTTCTATAGAATCCTATAGAATATGTTATTGAATATTCTATCTCCTGTAGAATATTCTATAGGATGTCCATATCCTATAGAATATTCCAAGGCAGTATTCTATAGGATTTCAGATCGTATAGAATATTCTATTGCACATTCATATGAAACATCCTATTACATATTCTATACAATATTTTTAAAAACATTGTATAGGACATTCTATAGAATATCTTATAGAATATGAACTTCTTCGTGACATTAACCCAATATTATTCTACCACATCATATATTTAGTGGCAGATTTCAGATCGTATAGAATATTCTATTGCACATTCATATGAAACATCCTATTAAATATTCTATACAATATTTTTAAAAACATTATATAGGACATTCTGTAGAATATCTTATAGAATATGAACTTCTTCGTGACATTAATTCAATATTATTTCACCAATCTACTGCATGTTTAGAGGCATTATTTTAATACATAACTCGATCGGTACCATAAAACTCCACGTATTTCAATTAATGATTGATCTTTGACAAAATTTACGTATTAGATTGTATATACAGTATGCAGTCGTAAACTATAGGCAAATAGATCATGCTACAAAAATGCATAGGTTTCTCAAAATATTTGGTTGACAAATTGGATTATATGGTGTCCCTCGCAGCCTGTTTGCACGATTCATTTAATAAAATATTGGTTCTATATATTTTCTAGCTGCGTTTATTATCTTTTTTGCTAAAAGGACTAACAGAAAATGTCATAAATGAGCAATTTACATTCCCAATTGCTTAACCTATTTGGTTGTTTGCAATTGATACAACTCAGCTAGTATTCACACATGTACAACAGATAAAACTAATATTTTTGGTATGAAAAATTGGGAAGATTGTAGAAACATCTAAATATGTTTAGTTGTTTTTAAAAAATAAAGGAAAGCCAAATTATATAAACTATACTTGAATAAGTCAATCAAACAAAAATTTGAGTCAACTATCGTGACCTGGAAAGACAATACAGCATATATTAAACACCATGTACAAAGTATAGTAAATATTATAATTAAACAATATTACATCAATATTACACTAATCATCATAAATTCTATAGGGTAATGGACAAAAGTACGTTTTGTCACTCAAGCTTAGAGAAATACACTTTCGTTCAATTTGAGATGGATACATTGCAATTATATCATCACTTTCTTCAACTTCCACAATAAAATTGCTATTGACATTAAAATCTAAATCTCTAAATAACATTCTATTGCTAGCATACATTGGTTTTATAAAAACTACATTATATAGTTTACACTGACAGTATTGTGAGAATTCTAACGTACAACGACACAATGGCTTAATATTGAGAAGACCTACAATTCTGCCATATTTGGAAGATGGATGTTGGATTGATACGTGGTGGTTTGTGTGTCGTTTGGAACGAGTGTAGCTTAGAGAAGAATACAACTTATGGTTATACAGAAATCTATCATACATCTTTCCACATCGATTGTCTACAGTTTCATTTAGAAGATCTTCCAGAGCAACCAACATACGTGCATCCAAAGTTGCCAGCTTTCCACAACCCAAGGTAGCTAATCCATTTGAAGCATTATTGTGCACAAACCTGGCATGATTAGTCAGCTTACCAAGCAGTTCTTTCACAGAAGCAGAACAATCATCATCAACCCAGGATGTCGTCAGTGATAAAACCTTGTTTTGCAGCAAAAATGTATCGGTTATTTGCTGTGGAACACATTGTGTCCCATTAAACATATTCATCAGCACATGATTATGTGACTCAAAGGTAAATGCAGAAGTTGCCCACAAGGGACCACAGTCCTTAACACAATGTGCCAAATGCGTTAAACAGTGAGCGTTAAACTTACAACTTGATAAACCATACAATTCCTCCAGCTTTATCACAAACTTTGTTAAACAAAGTTCAGCGAGACAAATTGAGGAACTTGAGATTGAGTCACCCAATAGTGTGTAAATGCCATACACAAAAAGAAAGTAGTGCCTCAAGAATATAGCAGGGAGAATTCCATGGAGAACAACAAGGCTGTAAAAGATGAATGCTCTCCATTCAGATGCCTTCCAAAAGTGTCGCTGCGAAATACTGCGAGGACTTCTGTGTATTTCACTGGGAGGGCTGATTAGCTGCAGTCGCTCATCAACTAACTTGACCTTTTGGCCAATGTAGTAACTTTCACCATGGTGTTTACTCTCAAACCATAACTCTACCATTTGCCTCATGACCCCAAGGCAAACAGAATGCATGTAATCTGCAACTGTGCCCCTGACAGTATCGAAGGATGGCAATAAATCAGCCACTGTAACACCCTTCACTCCCTTAATGGAATTACCAGCAGTAGCCTGTAATGCATAAGCTGCTTGTTTCTTGGAAGGCCGCATCACCACTGGTGTTCTGTGGGGATAGTAACGGACAGGTGGCCCATTATTATTAGTAGCTACAGTCACACCTTCAAATTCACACCAATCACACCCAAACTGACCATTAAATTGTTTTACATTTCGAACAATTGCTCGAGCAGGTGAATCAGCAGACAAAAGAAAAGCAAAAACCTTCCTAGGCTGAATCTCATTCCCAAAAAGAAACCCATCAGTCTCTAACCTTGAACACTCTTCAACAAAAGGCACCAGGAAGACATTCATATTCGGTTTCTGACCAAACCACAGACCAAGTAGCAAGATGTTTTTGTGACGAAGATGAGGAGGGAGCTCATTAATAGAAGCTTGTAATGGCCATATAGAAAAATTTGAGGACTTAAATACCGGAATACCATCTGTATTCCACATCAATGAGATGTCATTTGGACCAAGACCATGCTCAGTAATAAGTTCTTTGTACAACTCTGATGTTACTACATCTGTTACAACTACTGAGTTAAGACTTTCTTCTATGTTTCTATTAGATAAATAAGAATACAATTTACCATTTGCAAGCATTGTTTCAATCTGCTTCAGCAGGGGAATGTAAACAAAATAATATCCATTCTTTATGCTTTGATCTTCACTGAATAGACTGTCACACGCCTTGCATGTTTTCATACCTGTGTTCCGACCCAAGTATGTGGTGCATGTTGAACAGTAGAAGTGCTTCTATAATATAAAGTGATAGTATCGTTAAATTAATGATAGAAAGCAGTTTATAAAACATTGCACAAGCGAAACCTTGGGTAGTATCTGAAACATTTTAAATATTGCAGGGCTTTATCCAAGCACTAACTGACCTAAAACTGAATCTTGGATTAAGTTTTTAAACTGAATCTTTCCCCCAAAGAAAAGAAAAAACAACAAAAAATCATTTTCACACGCTTTAGTTTTTCGAATTCCGAGAAACAGGGTTACTTGAGATGTAAATTTTTATTTTTACAAACCCTTATAATGTTTCTCGTACAAAACAATATTTGATTTGAAACCTGAAGCATTCGATGTCTTGTATAAAAGCAATATTGTCATTTGTGATGAAGGATTCTTATTCATGACCCTACCGAAAAAGGTACCGTAGATAAGATTCTGAAATCAAAACAGTGTTTCCGACGTACTATAGAGGCTCTTAATTTCAAAAATTTTCTCACTCAGCGCCAACCATGGTGGCGCCCCGTGAGATCCACCCCCTCCCCACCGAGTTTCAGAATAACTTTCCAGTCAAATTGCGAAAAGTTGTATAGAATGATAGGATACTGAAATTCTGGCCGAAATCACTCGCACAATTAGCCATTTGTAAGGCTTCTAAGATGCTGAAATAACAAAATCTTTCAGGGACTTTCCCTCTTGGCCCCCAGAGCTACATTCATGCATCACAAAAACTGAATGTTCGCCTTCTAAAACGGGGGTCAGCAAAAGTTCTTGGAAAGACTTGGATAAATCCCTGATATTGCCCTAGGAATTCAATTACATTTTTTTGTGTTTAATGTTTTAGAACTTTCTTCAAAAAAACACAGAGAGGTGTAGAATAGTTTTAAAATTAAACAGTTTTGAAAAATGCTAAAACAAGCTATTAGGAACTGTTCTTTGATCTAGATTTTTGAATTTTTCCATAAAAATTTTGCTCTATATTCAAAACTCCACAAGAGCACATGCACTGATTGCACTCATGATGATAACAGGGAAATTCATTACAGAATATGTTAGCATGTAAAATACCAATGAAAAAGAATATCTATTTAGTATACCATGCTTGCTCAAAATACATACCTCAGATTGGTCTAGCTGGAATGCTTTATAAAATCTATATTTGGTAGCTGGAACGGTGTCAGGAAAAAGTGTATTAAAGAGCAGCAGCAGGTCATCTAAGGCCACATCCGTAAGTTTGTGCCTTAGCACGAAGCACAGAATAAGAAGAAGACTTTGGCCTTTTGTGACATTGCAGCCAGGATATATTGGATCGTTCCTGTCTTCTGAGTTCTGAAATAAGTGTTAATGATTTTGAAATATACTATACAGTGGCACTTTACTAGGCTAAACAGTATAAGAATGGCAAAACTTGCATACAACCTTAACTGTAGATGTATTAGACGACATTACATTAGTTAACAAAGGGTGAAAATAAATTAGTACATTATAATTGACTAGCTAGTAGTCTACAAGTAAAATTGTTGTGCTTTAGAAATGGTAAGATTTTCTGGTATACACAGGACATAGTAAAAACTTAGGTGTGGGGCATGTGAGTGCATTGCCAGGTAATGAGGTTAACACAAGACACTGACAGATAGTTTTGTTAACCCATTTGCTGGCAGTATTCTATGACATTACAGACTCAATTGCAAAATACCTGTTCATTGCTTGTATTCCTGTCTTCGCTTATGCCATTAGTGTCAGTATTAATGTCATCTCCATATGCACTTCCACCAGCATCGCTATCATCCAATCCTTCATTTGTATACTCAGCCTATACGGTACCAAAAGAAAACAAAAAATTGAAACACAGCATTGGGAGAAAGACTTTGCCTTTGTGACATTGTAGGCAGGATATGTTGGATGGTTGCTGTCTTCTAAGTCCTAAAATAAGTGTTAATGTGTTTGAAGATGTTGAAATTTAACTTATTATACAATGGCACTTGACATGGCTAATTAGTATACCAAGAGTGAACCTGTGAATATTTGATATCACCCTTTGTGAAAAATGTTTTGAAGGCCAAGCCAAGCCTTGCATGCACATGAAATCAGGCATGCATGTTTGAAAATACATGTATCACATGACATTATATTAGTTAACAAAGGGTAAAAATAAATGACATCATAATGAACTAACTAGTGGTCTACCAATTGGAAGTAAAATTATTTGGCATAGACATGGTAAAATTTTCTGCCGTAGGACTGAGTAAAAACCTAAGTGTGAGGCATGTGAGTACACTAATTGCCAGGTAATGGGGTTAACAAGAGACACTTGCAGATAGTTTTGTTAACCCATTAATGTACTGGCAGCATTCTGTGACATCACAGATTCAATTGCAGAATACCTGTTCATTGCTTGTATTCCTCTCCTCAATTATGCCATTCATGTCATCTCCAGTTGCATTTGTTCTTTCATCGCTTCCATCCAATTCTTCATTCATATGTTCAGCCTAGATGCCAAACGGAAACAACAAATTGTTATTAACCATCATTATCAACAGTTCCTCAACCATACAGAGCATATTATTGTGGATGACCACTACAGTGAATAAAATGAAAAGGAAGATATTGCACAGTATATATTACCTGAAAACCTGCAGTTTGAATGTTCTCTTCATCTTCAATTTGGCTCTCATGGCATATTGTGTCACAAACACTCTAGATACAATAGATTTTCAATAAAGTGGTCAGACAAACTAATTACAAAACATACAAGGGTTGTATATAAACTTTATTACACAGCAGCTTGATGCTGCTAAAAAGAAATATAAATGATGTGGGGGGAGAGGGGCTGTAACAGGCAGGATTAGGTTCACACATGTATTCTTGACTTGCAATAAACTGGAAATCGGCCATGTTGGTGCTATTGTCACAAAAGGATCTCATTATCCTTCATTGAATTTGACACCAACATGGCATGCCATTCTCATGTCTTTTAGATCTCAAGGGATCAGTTGTAAGTCAAGAATTGTCTGCAGAAATAGTGACAAAAATAACAGGGTAGAAATACAATCAATACCTAATATACAATTTTAACACATTTACCAAGCTAATAAAATGTTGCCTACCGTGCGGGAACTATCATCACCAAGTGTTGAACCATTTTCAGCCTCGCCTACCTCGTCGTAATTACGTTTTCTCCTGTTATATGAAGTTGTCTTTGGAACAGGAACAGAAGCATCATATTCGTAGCGTTTATAAGGTCCTCTCGGCATTATTTTTGTAAAACTTTTCAACAGTTTTCTCACATTTTCGGTCTCAAATGTGATTCCAAAGTTCACAAAATCGCATTGTTTCAGTAAACACAAATTTGTTTCTGTCTGAAACCTCCCCACCCGCGAGAGCAGCCTGCCTGCAGGCGAAAGCGGTAACCAATGATCTTTGGCTATTTAGATCACGTGTTGGTGTATCAGGTTTCCGTCATACCATTCAAAACGTATTTTTCGAAGCTAGCAGAAGCGCAAAGGCAATTTTAAGACAAATTATTTGTAATATTTGCATTTTTTTCGTTCCTTTAAACATGAAATATGCGCTATTTGAATTTGTAAATGAGAAGGCATGTGAGATTGGCGAAACGCAATGGATTACTCGGGAAGATCCAGAAACTTTCCAAAATATCAACTGGGATGTTGAGAAGGAAATAATAGTGGCATGGCCAACGGAATTTTCCAAAGTGTCCAAAAAGATTGTAAAGGGGTCTATTGATCCATTAAAGGTATCGACAACAACTTGTGTGGCTAGAGTGCTGAAATTTAGTGGTAAGTCAAAGTTATTTGTGTTTAAATATACTCTCAAATCGAAGTGTTGATAAATTTTCATATTGTTAGCACAGGCTAAAGTTGATTTAGTTGCATTAGTTTAAATTATCAATCATATAAGTTTAGTAGCAATATATCAATCACAATCATGATGTGTACTAAAGTGTTTCTAATTCAGGCATAAAATGCTATAAGCAATACTCGTTTAAAAGCTTTATACACAAACCTGAATACTAGTTGCACATTACATCCCATGCTGGTCTGATTGGCTAGTTCTGTAATGTAGTAAGAGTTCTACAAAGTTGATTTTGTAGTTGTAAACAAAGTTGATATTGTAGTTCTAAACAAATGTGAAAAGCTATAATAATCCATTAACTAGCAGTTCTCTTCCACTGACCAGTAAAATCATCTGGGTCTAACCGGATAGATACTGAGGTGGGAGCATTTGGGCACACTGCAGTCAGTGGGTTAAAAGGATCAAGTTACTCTATCACCACCCCCTATGCATTGGTGGCATATATTCAAACACCCATTTGAATATCCGCTACCCCCCAACGATACGACATATGACATAAAAAAGCAAAAACGTCTGAAATATTGAGATTATGTTTTCGTAGACAATACAGAATGGATCATTTTAATCTTTCAACTTTAACTGTACCAAAAGACATGTGCTCTCAGAGTCTGTTGAACAAACGTCAGTGGTGTTTGTAACAGTTGATGTTGGAATTTTTTGTCTTTTCATCATGCAATTTTCTTAGAATGTCATGAAGTACGAATGCACGCTATTATATTTCTCAATAAATTAGGATAGGAAAGAAAAAACAGCAAATACGTATGTTTTCATTATCATATATATTTAAAGTGGAAGTCAAGTCTGTTCTGCACATCGGTTCTGCTCATAACAAAAGAGGGCCCTCAGATTTAAAAATTGTCGATATTCCGCATTCTTTGGACTTTTTCCGAATTGAAACTCTGGTTTATATTCATTTCAGAGCACATAGCAAACCAGAGAACAGTGTTAGATTTTCAGTTAGTATCATATTTTACAAATTTCGCAGTTCAAAATGTAAACGAAGCACTTGTTTACATTACGGACTTGACCTCCACTTTAAATTTGTTATGAAGGGGAGGCGTATATTTATATTCAAATGAAAAATTTTGTTATGCAGGGGAGGCGTATATTCAAATGAAAAATTTTGTTATTTGAATATACCTCACCAATGCATAGGGAATGGCAATAGAGTAAACTGAATGGTTAAAACACCATATTTTGCTAAAACTTCATTGACAGTAGATCTGAAATGATGCATTTGTTGTCTATATAGTTATGTACTTAAGCACAGTTAGGTATTTTCTACAAAGATTAATAGAACTATGTCAATATTTTTGTCCAGTTAATTTTGATGGGGCATTCTGTGCCCCAGATCATAGCACACTTAAAATATTGAACTGCTAACATGGATTGTGTGAGGAATGCCCTGGTTAAACTGAATATGAAATGTTTAGCAAATGTGTTTCAAGGTGTTCGTTGACGTTACTAGACTAAATCATTTGAAAAACAAGCCCACAACTTATTGTAATGTATTTAGATGACTATGAAAGTATTAGACAACACATGACAAGATACATAGAAACTGGATCAATAGCAACCCCAAGTCATGGTAGAGGTCAACGAACTTCTCAAAAGACCAGCAGATATGATGACTCTAATGAAGAATCAGAGCAAGAAAGGGTAAATTTTAAAAGATTAAGTCTATTAAAGTGAGAAAAAGCCTTGCCTTTATACTTGAAATCAAAACTTGTTTTGCAAAAATGTACATTGGTTGTTCTTAACCCTTTCTACAGCCTATGGTGTATGTGCTCACAAACATGTTCAGTGGCAGACACTTTGCAAAATGTTTGGGGGAGGGAGGGAGGCAATGTTTCAACATGCACGCCTTTGGTGTTCTTTAAGATATGAGAATCTTTTGAATATAATGCTTGGTATATCAAATTCATTGTTTAATTACTGTAATGTGACAATAACTTTATATGCTTAAATACTGGTGTGTTTCCTTGTTCCACTTGCTCCTAAACAATGCATTGAATTGTGATATTTGGTACCATATTTTACAGGTCTATCAAATCTATGTTGTATGATAAATTCTGTAAGTGTTTTACTGTATATTTGCCCAAAGACTCATAACACCAAAATTACCTTTATAGTCACCTAAACGACAAAAAAGGCAGCAACACTCTCGCAATGATTCAACAAGCGATGCAGCAATTCAAGCCTTAAAAGCCAAATATAACTTTCACAATAACAAAGTAAGTATTAGGAACCTTAAGCTTTTTTATTTATTTTTTTATGAGAAAATTCTAATGTTTTTTTACAATTTATTTAAAATTTATTACTATTTACTTGGTAGATAAGTTTTCGCCCTTCCAAGGTGTTCTAGGAAGGATGCCATTGGAAGCAATTTCCATATCAAGTCACCAATTTCCATATCAAGTCACCCACCAAATTCTGTTCCTGCTCTAGCTAGATCAAGCTGTATCCATCCCTGGATGTTTATATCAGGTTACTAAAGCTACATTTTCCTCTAGGTTTTATGTGCAAGTCAAAGTCAGTCTGCTGAAACTGAAGATGTAAGTCTACTTACTATACAGTGCATTCATGGATTTGTACAAGGTTTAACCCATGAATATTTCCTCACATGAATTAAAAAATGGTCAGAATTACTTTGAGAGGTGGAAAGTCAATGTCGACTTCCTTCAAGGATTATTATAACAATGTACGGTATACAGTCAGTGTTAATTTATTTTTTCCCTTTCATGTGTATGTAAAGAACAATACCACCAATGATGATCAGATTAAAGAATTAAAGAAAGAAAACCATGACCTTCAACAAGAAATCAAGAAGACAAAGAAATTGCACATTTGCATGGCATTATTGACAACCTCAAAGGTATTGTTTTTTTTCCTAATTTTGTTGCCCATGATACTGCCCAATTTTGCATTTTTTCTATTGAATGAAGCTATGTTCTGCAAATTAACAATTTCAATCTTTTTGAAACTTGCTCTTTCAGCAATTCCATCTCTACCGGGTATTGTTACTGATTTAAGAAAACAAGTTGAAAAACTCAAAGATGGAAACAGCAGCAGTATTAGCAGTAGCAGTGGCTCCTTACACAATTCACCATTGTCAGCAGGCACATTGTCTAGAAGTCCCTCTTTAAAAGAGTCAGCAAATTCAGATGACGAATCTGACGTAGTAAGTAAATCATTCTGTTTTTTTTTTTAATTCCTCCCAGTAGCAAACAGTATTGCTATATGGCACTTTTTGTTGCGTACCATTGCTGCCCAGATATTTCTATGGTCTTTTATGTTGGTAGTGCCAGAGAATCTTGCTCTAATGCCAGCTAGTTGATTTTCATTGTAAGTGGTAGGCTACTATTTAACAATTAGTTGCCGAAGGTGAGGTGATCTGCAAAGTGGCGTGGTGAATATGAGCTTGCAACAACCAACTGTTGACTGTATGTACCAGACATTTTGCTCCTTGATTTGTTTTATTAAATAATGATACAAGGAAAATCCAATTAGCATTACGCCAGTAATATTTTAATATACCGAACTCATAGCTTAGAATGAGTTTAACGTTATGTGGTAAGGTGGCAATGTGTAGAGCTCAACATATGTAAACACACATGTGAAACTGATTTTGGTTTTTTACTGTATAATATGGAACCATAATTGTGAAGTACCAGTACAATAACTAACAATCCTGCACAACCTATATGACCCAATTTGCATGATGACTGGTATTGAAATACACCGGACTGGTAATATTCCGTGGAGTATAGCAATATTATGGGCAGGTATGGTGTCAGCCTCGGTCAGGTGTGCAAAAACAAATTGCCCCTGAAAAATATTGTGTATTTGTTGGGCAGACTATTTGATGTTATTTCAGTTCTCTTAAAACAAAGAGATTGTTCCAGGGCGTAAAAGAAGAAAAGAACAACCCAGAATTTCTCGTGTAAGGAGTAGCTTGCAATTGTGAAATAAAACACACATATGCACTTTATACATGTTAACACCAGACGTGCATTCCTGTTTTATCGTGGCCAGTTTCAGACATCATGAATTTGGCTTTTAGCCCGTTCAGCAATGGCATTATCCTGTTTGCATTTTCTCATGCAAAGGCATTATTTACGAGTCTGGAAACCAAATAGCCCACGTGCAGGCCCAAGGGAACTGATAGTGGGCCTGCAAGCAACGCCCGGTATTTTGTAAAACGCCCGTTTTCATAATGCGCCCCATTCGTGTGTCAATTGTCAAAAAAGAACCAATGACAGCACCCAAATATTAACAAACAAACACGCATGAAAATGTTGAGGGGTTTTCTCTGCTTATTCAGAACATAAACAATGTGTAAATGGAAGCGTTTTAACTCCAAAAAAGCAAGCAACACAGTCAGTAATTGCCAAATTTGCAAGTGCTCATTTTCAACTAAAATCAGAACAGGCAAATTAGAAAGAATTTCAACAGAAAACCAGTCTCAAACTTCAAATTGTGAGGGAAGTCATGCGACCACATTAGCATTTATATTATGTGTGCTTCGCTGTCACCATTGGCATTGTTATAAATAAATTGTCTCACTTATCAGATCATGTGTGCAATTCTTGTTGACAACGGAAAGTGCAAAATTTATTTCAGTTATTTCATTTGGTAAAGAACTCTACAAAAGAAGAGAGCATTCAGAGCGTCCAGATCGTTTCGTTTCAAACGGCAATTTAATACCGTCTTCTGTTTCGCTCTCTCAGCGAAACCTTGTAAATTGCAAAGTGTTTCGAATAGGCTTACATGCAACTGCATCTCACATCAACCAAAAGATAATTTTCTTGAGGAACATATAACGTATCAAGTCTGTTTTGAAATTAATGAAACTCAAGTAAAGATTACTATAGTTTACCCCAGTCGTAATGTTGCTATTCCAACACCTCACGACAAGCAATCCCCATTGGCATAACGCAAAAAACATCTCTTCCTTCAAGTAAACAATAAACAGTGTTCTTGTTCCATTTATAATCGAAAAAAAGTGATCAATTTTCGAATTTTGAGCTTATCGAGAGCCTTTGTGATGAATCACTGACCTAATTATAGAATCCAACAGCAAACAGCCAATCAGCATGCCGCGTTCGTGGACGAACGCGGAAAGTACAAAATACTGGGCCTTGCTTCCAGGCCCACTATCAGTTCCCTTGGGCCTGCACGCAGGCTAGAAACCAAATTTTCCTCCCAACTTTTTAATTTTGCATTTTGAATGTTGTTCATGTTTTTTGAAAATGACAAAAACCTGTAACATGTTACAATTGTAACGAGTATCACAGTCCTGCATGGGCATATGGGCATACAACTCTAGAACAACACGAGTTTATGTCTGTTGTCGTGTTGAAGTTTATGCAAACCGCTTTGTGACTGCAAATAAAATGTTGCATATACTTGCGTCTGTTGTTCCTTGTGACAATATTGGTTAACAATTTCACTAACCATGACGTTTATACATCCATATCACATATGTTCTAAACATATATGATCAGTACAAGATCCACATTGCAAAATGTACTCTTTAATCACCTTAGAAAAAAGGTAATTGTGTATAATCTCGGGAATTACCTTGAAGTCGCTGTTTTGATCAGATAAGTTTGTAATTGCGAACTTGGGACTGGGAATAGATTTTCCCGCCAAAAGAAAACATTAGAATAATTAATTAGTTTTGGTATGCATGCTAGCTTGTAGGTTGAAATTTATATCTCCGTTGAGAACTGTTTGGACTGGTTTATTCTCCGTTGAGAACTGTGGAAGCTGTCTCCAGCGAGACATATATACATGACTTGGACTTATGAGAGCCCATAGTGTAAGTACGTTAAATAATGCCTCATTTGGCTTGTTGTAATGTGGGATTAGGGGTAATTATTTATGTAAATTCATATTTTGTTCGTAGGTTCGAAACCTTATTACAATACTGTTTACGATATTGTGTGCCTCATTTAAATTGACGAAATATTTCGAACACTGGAAATTCAAAGTCCTTGTATCAAAGTAGCAAGAAAGTGAGTAAACAACGTTTGAAACCATTTTAAAGAAATATATTAAACGAACTATATACACTTGGAATTTTAGTAAACATGTGAGTGATATCCGGCGAATTTTCGAGTGACTTCCGGTCTGTGCTTCCAGTTGACGAAAAATATTTCAAGTGATTCCGTTCAAAAATTGGCGCACAGTCATGGTTCTGGAGGTAGCAGAGGCTAAATTGGATCGAACTTCGGCTAAACGCGTATTTAATCGGAACGTCAAGAAATTAGTCGACTCTATTAACTCTAAAGATACGGCTGCATTAATCGAGAGTAGATTTAAAGATTTGAAGCAGCTCTGGGATGACGTCCAACGGAAGCACGAAGGGTATATAGAATCACTGGAAAATTCGAAGACGACTTATGATGTTGAGCAAGAGGATGGATGGATTGATGAAATGGATAAAGTTTATGATGACGTGTTACGGCAAAAGTTGGCATACTTTGAGACCGTAGAAGAGGATCAAAGGGAAATCGAAAGGCAACAAGAACAAATTTCTAAAGAGAAAGAAGATAAAGAAAGAGGGCGATAAAGCTACTTTTCGAGCTGAACAAGCCCGCAAAGTTGAAGAAATCGCATTTAGACAAGAGGTGGAAAATCTAGAAGAGGCATTAGCTGCAGAGATAGACAAACCCAATCCAGCAGCATCAATGCTTGAAACGGCAAGAACTGAGCTAAAAAGACAACTTGAAGAGTGTAAAAGGGTTAATGGTGAATATGTTCTGCTACTTGATGCTGAGACAGCTGGTGATGAGATAGCTTGGTTCACGAGTCTCCAAAAGATTTATTCGCAGATATCTAAAAAAATCGGCGACGTTATTCAACGGAAAAGTGATACCAAAGGTAATGCAATGAGAGGAAGCACAATGAAACTAGAAAGAATGAAATTACCCCAATTCAGTGGAAATATTCGAGACTACCCTCGTTTTTGATCAGATTTTGAAAAACAAATCCTACCAGAGTTGGAATCTGGAAAAGTTGCATATGTCCTCAAATCATGTCTCGAAGGTGAAGCATTTGATGCCATCTACAACTTAGATGATGATGTAACAAAAATGTGGAAGCGACTAGATGAGAAATATGGTCTGCCATCAAAATTAGTCGATGTTGTCGTATATGATATTAAGAATATAAAGCACTTACAGGAAGGAGATGATCAATCATTTCTAGAGCTTATAAATACGGTTGAGAAAGGCTATCAAGATCTAGCCAGAATCAATATGGAATCTGAAATATCCAATAGTGGAACAGTCAGTTTAATCGAAGAACGATTGCCTCGTGACATTAAGCGGGAATGGTCTAGAGAAGTCAACAGATCAGCCAGCAAAGTAGAACAGAAAAATAAGTTCCCGTATCTTCTCCAATTCCTTCAAGAACAAAGAAAGATTATAGAATACGAGTCATCAGAGCTGAGGACTGGAGGGGATCATGCTCGCAAAGGTTGTGTCCACATGATTGACCGTGATGGAAAGTTTATTGAAAACAAAGAAGCTACAAAGACGACCAGGTGCTTAGTTCACAGCTCGAGCACGCATTATACGGCCGATTGTAGAGTATATCAAGAGATGGCGCCTGAAGGGAAAGTCCAGTTGTTAAAGGAAAAGCGAGCTTGCTGGTCATGCCTCAAGATTGGTCACCGCTCTATTGACTGCAGACAACGCAAGAAATGCAACAGTGATGATTGTTCAAAATATCACCATGATTCCTTACACGTAGCCCACGTTCAAGGGGTTGCATTCCATATACCATATTTTTCCCGGCCAAATTCTGACGCAGATGGAAAGGAATCGGGAACTTGTTTGCTGCAGGTGATGTAAATAAAATCAGCTGTCAATGCTGCTCCTTTAAATGTGCTGTGGGACGGTGGTGCAACCATTAGTCTGATCACCTTTGTTAAAGCATGTGAGCTAAGTTTGGATGGAGAGGAAATTAGGCTGTCGGTTGTCAAAGTTGGCGGTGTCAAGGAAGAGATGAGATCATCAGTATACAAACTTCCCTTAATCGATGAATCAGGGGAGACTGTCAACTTCCGCGTTTATGGAATTGATCGGATATCCTCCCCTATGGAGGGAATTAACCTCAACGGCGTGATGCATCTGTTCCAAAACATAAACAAGCAGGAGATTCAGCGACCAAATGGGGAAATAGATGTGTTGATTGGTTATGAGTATGCAGGTTATCATCCTGAGCGGGAGCAATCTTCTGGGCATTTACTTCTGTTGAAAAACCGATTCGGTCGTTGTCTGGGTGGGTCTCACACCAGTATGGCAGAGAACACACTTAAGCTTATCCAGCATGCTACAGTTCACCATGTTGCGAGGATAAACATTGAAATTTTTTTCGATACTGAATCTCTAGGCGTTGAATGTTCCCCGAGATGTGGAAGTTGTCACTGTGGACGGTGCCCAATTGGTGGGAAAAGCTTCACATTGAAGGAGGAGCGGGAATTAAATTTGATTGAGGAAGGATTGACACATGAAGGCGATCATTGGGTTGCGCGATACCCTTGGATTAGGAGCCCGGATGATCTGCCAAACAACAAAGAAGCAGCTTTGATAATGCTTGGGTCTACAGAAAAGAGGTTGCAGAAGAACAAACCGCTTCTGGAAACGTACAAGGAGCAGATTCAGGATATGGTACAGCGAGGTGTTGCAAGGAAACTCACACAAGCAGAAATTGAAAACTATGACGGCCCAGTATATTACCTAAGCCACCACGAGGTGCTTAAACCAGAATCCACATCCACGCCTTGTCGAATAGTCTTCAATTCGTCAGCGAAGTTTCAGGGACATTCACTAAATAACTACTGGGCTAAGGGACCAGATCTTATGAACAACCTGCTCGGCATACTCGTGAGATTTAGAGAAGGCCCAGTGGCATTTGTCGGCGATATACGGAAGATGTACCACGCCATAAAGATATCAGTTCTTGATCAGCACACTCATAGATTTCTTTGGCGCGACGTGTCGCAGGATAGTGGGACAAGTACATATGTCATGACGTCCGTATCGTTCGGTGACAAACCTGCGGGAAATATCGCCACAGTTGCTCTACGCAAAACAGCGGAAATGCAAAAAGATGATCTTCCGAATGCATCAGATACCATCCTCAACAACACTTATGTTGACGACATTGCAGATAGTGTGGAGACTATGGTAACAGCACGAGAGACAAGCGGTCAAATTGACGATTTGGTCAAGGTTGGTGGATTCCAAATCAAGCATTGGATCTATTCATCAGAGAATGTGAACGATGACAGCGCAAATAGATCACTGGGAAGCAAGTCGGTATGCGAGAAGCAGATACAAAATACTGGGACAGCATGCTCTGAAGGGGATGAACAGAAAGTTCTTGGTGTACGCTGGGATTCAAATAGGGACGAATTTTGTTTCAAAACGCAACTTAACTTTACCCCAAAGATTAAGAAACTACGAAGTGGACCAAATCTCACTCAAGAACAAGTTCCAGCGCTTATTCCGCCCATACTAACGAAACGGATGGTGTTGTCGCAGATTAACGGAATATACGATCCACTTGGACTCGCAGCCCCATTCACCCTGAGGGCAAAGATACTTATGAGAAAATTGTGGATAGGAGAATCGAAAGACCTGACCTGGGACGATCCAATCCCCGCCTCGTTAAGAGAAGAGTGGTTGCGATTTTTCATTGAACTTTTCAACATGGAAAAGGTCACGTTTAGAAGGTGCGTGAAACCAGTCGGTGCTGTTGGCAACCCAGCCCTCGTGATGTTCAGTGATGGATCAGACCAGGCATATGGTACATGTGCATATGTAAGATGGCAGCTTGAAAATGGGACTTTTGGTGCCAATCTTCTAGCAGCAAAGAGCAGGGTCACACCAATTCGAAAGACGACAATCGTTAGAACGGAGTTGAACGAAGCGTTGCTTTCGAAAAGGCTTAGTGCTTTTATCAAGAAAGAATATCGCCTCATTTTCGAGAAAGAATATTTTTTCGTGGACTCGGAGATAGTTAGAGCAATGATTCAGAAAGATTCGTACGGATTCAACACCTATGCAGCCGTGCGAATTGGCGAGGATTCAAGAAGGAACTTCTCCAAGTGATTGGCATT
>CACRXK020000691.1:49996-70855 GCA_902702795.2 Paramuricea clavata | reverse complement strand
ACGCCTCGACGAAGTGAGACATCGAAATGAGACATGCAAGGACGAACTAGGTAGACGCCTCGACGAAATGAGACATCGAAGTGAGACAAGTAACGACGCCTCGACGAAGTGAGACATCGAAATGAGACATGCAAGGACGAACTAGGTAGACGCCTCGACGAAATGAGACATCGAAGTGAGACAAGTAACGACGCCTCGACGAAGTGAGACATCGAAATGAGACATGCAAGGACGAACTAGGTAGACGCCTCGACGAAATGAGACATCGAAGTGAGACATGTAACGACGCCTCGACGAAGTGAGACATCGAAATGAGACATGCAAGGACGAACTAGGTAGACGCCTCGACGAAATGAGACATCGAAGTGAGACATGTAACGACGCCTCGACGAAGTGAGACATCGAAATGAGACATGCAACGACGAATCAGGTAGACGCCTCGACGAAATGAGACATCGAAGTGAGACATGTAACGACGCCTCGACGAAGTGAGACAACGAAATGAGACATGCAACGACGAATTAGGTAGACGCCTCGACGAAATGAGACATCGAAGTGAGACATGTAACGACGAATTAGTTAGACGCAGCGACGAAGTGGAGAAACGACAAGCTGACACGTCCAAATGAACGACAAAACGACGGTTGACATGACGAAATGAACATTTTGTCCACTGTCATTCGGACTGGCAAACGTTAAACGGTGGAGTGCCGCAAGGGTCGGTGTTAGGGCCGGCTTTGTTCCTTGTTATGATAAATGATCTTCTTGTTGATTGGAGCGATAGATGGAAGTATGTTGATGACAGTACGTTTGCTGAACGAGTTACATCAACTGAGAGTAGTGAACTACAAGATCTAGTGAATGTTATCTATAATTGGTGTGAAGTTAATAATATGAAGCTCAACATCGGCAAATGTAAGGAAATGGTAATTGACTTTGCAAGAGAAAAACATGAGTTTTTACCGTTAACTATAAATAACGTTGGTATTGAGCGGGTAAAATCTGCCCGAATTCTTGGTCTCTCAATCCAAGATGATTTGAAATAGAACGAGCATGTGAACCATATTGTTAAAAAAGCGGGAAAACGCCTTTATATGCTAAGGTTGTTAAAACGATCAAATGCCGACAATAGCATTCTAATTTTGGTATACTGCACCATTATCAGACCAGTACTTGAATATGCCTGCCAAGTTTGGCACTTCAATATTACAGAATACCTAAGTGAAGATATCGAAAAACTCCAGAAGCGGGCTCTGCGTATTGTCTTGCCATTCGCTACTTATAGAGAAGCTTGCAGTATTACTGGTATACCCTTACTGAAAGATCGGTGGCGATTATTATGCGAACGTTTTTTTGTTAAAAATGCACATGGAGACAAATTGGGTGACCTCTTACCGCCTAAACTTGAACATAACTATAATACACGTTATGGAAGCGATTATAATAACTATAGTTGTAAAACGGACAGATTTATGAAATCGTTTTTTCCACAGATGGTTTCACATATGAATAGACTATAATTTTAATATTTTTAATTTAAATTTGAACTCTATAACTTTTTCAACTGAAGTTATGAATAATTTTATGCATCTAGATATTCTATTGTAGTATAATGAGACTTTTTACTGATGTAATTTAACCTAATAGGTTACAAATCGGTATTTTATTAAATTATCAATTAAATCAATTAACTGACGCCATAGTTCCCTTTCAAATGATTTGGCGACGATTCAAATCTGGCGACGATCCAAATAGCTTTGTTGATATTGCTGAATCTTTTATAGTCGATCAGCAATGCCTCTACGCTCGCTGCTGCTACAACATGGGCTTTCTTTTCACCGGGGAGCGGTTCTTTCTTTGGGTTAAACTTTAATCCCCATTCTTCTATCGGTCGGTATAGAATCGGCGGTCCATTCCACCAATGAGAATCGTTGTTCAGCTCCTCTGGTGCTCTGCCGCGTGTCAACCAGTCAGTTGTATTATGTTGGCCAGACATCCAAGCCCAGCAAGTCAGATCTCCTTCAGTTGCTGCTTGGATTTCTCCGATTCGTACTCCCTCGTAAACTTTGAAACGTGTGCTTGTCTTGTGGATCATACTCAAGACTGTTTCTGAGTCCACGATTTGTAAAACTCTCTCGAAGTCGAACCTCATTTCTTTCTCGATGACCTTTCTTCCTCTTTTCGATAGAACAGCTGCGTTTAACTCCATCTGAGGGGTAGATAACTTATTGATTGGAGCAATACGACACTTCGTCATGATCAACCTACACCAGTAGCTTCCATCATCCAATTTCCATCGAATGTAAGCTGCGAAGCCATACGCGAGATCACTACCATCGCTCAAGATTATTAACCAAGGGCGTCCATTGCTATTCACAGGTCGTAAGCATCGCTCCAAACACAAACGCTGAAGTTTGGAAAGAGCAGTGAAGAAATTAGACCATTTGTTGCAAAGTTCTGCTGGAAGTGGGTCATCCCATCCGAGCTTGGGGACCAGGTTTCGCGTAAGTATATCTTGGCCATCAATGTAAATGGAGAAATCAGTCCGAGTGGGTCATAAATCTTCATTACTTGCTCAAGAACGATTCGTCTGGTTAACACATTCGGTAATGCACTTGGTAGGTCGTTTTCTAGCAGGTTTGGACCGGTTCGAACTCCGTGTCTCTTGCTACTGAAATTCAAAGTTACTTCATAGGTGATGGTGTCTTTCTTCGGATTCCATCCCAGACCGAGCACTCGTAAGTTTTCGTCAGTTCCTTTTAACATTATTAGTCCTTGGTCTGAGCTTTCAACACTCTTTTCTGGCAGGTCCAATTTTAACAACTCTTCTTTCACGCGAGGTTGTGTTTCGCCACTGAATTGCCAGCACTTTACAACAAATCCTCCTTTGGCAAGGATATCCTCGGCTTCCTTGGCAATCGTTAACGCGTCGGGTTTACTTAGACGTGAGTCAATCAAATCATCCACGTAACTGGAATGTTTTAGGAGATTTGCGGCTTGTGGACTATCCTCTTGATACAACTCCGCGGTCTTGTAGACAGCTTCTGTGCTGATGGCGGGGCCTGGTGTATCGCCCATATTGACTCGTTGTATTACGTAAATGTCCGGTGGGCGATGCTGCTGTAAATCTCGCCATAGGAAACGGTGGCAATGCTGTTCCAAGGCCTTCAAATAAACCGTGTTGAATATCTTTCGAATATCTCCGATTAGCGCTACTCTTTCTTCTCTCCAACGTAGAAGAATACCAACCAGGTTGTTCATGTAGCTGTCGGACCTTTTGCGAGACAAGCGTTTAACGAAACACCTTTGTGCGTTTGGCTGGAGTTGAACACAATTCTTACGGGCGTAGAATTGGAATGCGGGTTTACAACTGCTAAATGGGAGATATAGAACACCGGGCCAGTCCAGCTCTTTACTTCTTCGGATGATAGTTTTCTTGCTACACAACGATCGACCATATCGTCCATTTGGCTCTTGTACGTCTTAGCCCATTGGTCATCTTTCTTAAGCGTTCTTTCAGTTCTTTCTAACGTAGCAAGTGCAGTGTGATAATTGTTTGGTAAACTTTGTGGATCTACGAGCCAGGGATAACTGGTTATCCAGCATTGGTTAACTTCGTCGCACTCGAGGTTTTCTTGAATCAGTTTTAATTCCTGTTCTTCCTTGAAAGAGTAAGTGTGTCCGACAGTAGGGCACTTATGACAGCGACATCCACCACATTGTGGAGAAATTTGGGTGGCAAGTTCTTCTCCTTGTATAAAATTGTCAATCTGGCTTTCGTTCTTTCGGTGACTATAGGAACTCGATACATTAACAGAACATTCTCTGGTATGGTTGGGATTAAACTCTGGATGTGAGTCCAAGCGTGTCTTGTATGTCTCCACTTTCACGTTAACGTCGTGTGTTCTCTTTGCGAGATTGATGTCATATCTTGTTTCTTCGATCAGATCTGGATGGGCGCCTTGGAGGCAAATCCCCAATGCTCCATTCATGATAGTTAGATTGTCACCACATCTAGCTTCTTCTTGCTTTGGATGGAGACCGAAGTTATCACAGCCCAGCAGGACATCCACGTGTGTTGACTTTCGCTGGAGTGTTTCAGGATCATGTTCTAGAAATAACTTGACCAGGACTTTAGGATCCAGTTTGCTTACTTGTCCAGTAATTCGCTCCATGCCAAAGGCCGTAATAGTCACTTTCTTTCCAGCACTTGTGTTGATTGGAAACTCGTATTGCCACGTGTTGTATGTTTTCTCGACATTTCCCATAGTTGTCACGTCAAGAGAGAGTTTTTTAACTTTCTTTGCTTTGATTCTTTCCGCAGCACGATGAGTGATAAAACTTGCGTTAAAGCCTCCATCACAGAAGACGGACACTTTTCTACCACTGTCGCTAATGGTCGCTTGGTGGATAGGGTATAATGCCATTGAATCACTTCCAACGGTATAGGATGTTACTTCCTTGTTCCCATCATCTCCAGTTTTCGATTTCTCCCCAGAATCTTTTGGGAGCTTTGGTGGGATGCACAGCAGGGAATGATGTTGATCACTTCCACATGACGAACATGGGAGTTTTTTGGGGCAGTTAAGCTTCCTATGATTACCAAAACATTTGAAACAAGCGTTTATCTGCTTCAACAACTCATATCTGCCATTTTTACCGCTGATGGACAACTTCTGGAAATCTTTGCACTGTTCGGTAGTGTGATTTATGGTGTCTTTTCTGTGGGTGGGGAAGGCACACTTGTAGTAGGTTCTTTGTCCGTGTTTTGCACCTCTTTCAACATGATAGGTTTTGCTGTATCCTCTTACATTGTCATTTCCTCTTTTCTTAGAATGCTGATTCTCTGCTAAACGAGCCACAACTGAACGTTCTCTGTCTAGGAAATTCATTAGTGGAGTAAATGGTTGAAGCTTCTCCGCAGACGATAAATCACGATCCTTTCGTCTCCAGTCAACTTTAAGATGGGTAGGTAACAAATCAGTTAGGTTGTCTACATCTCGCATTGTTAAAGTGTTTAGCTGGTTGAGCTCTTCCAATTGACTGTAGGCAGATTCAACGTCATCCACTAATTCAACCAGAGCTTTATAATCTTCTTCTTTTACAGGTTTTAGCCTTTGAAGATCTTCCAAAGCAGCTTGTACACTGGCAGTAGGATCTCCATAGTGACACTCTAGCTTTTCCCACATGATGTCGTAAGCTTTGGGCTTGGTGACAAAAACAGATTTGATGCGGTGTTTGGCTTCTCCTTTAACTGAGTTCTTAAGTTCGTGTGCTAATGCAGTTTTATAATAACTTGCAGACTCAGCCATCGACTTCCAGACTGCCTTGAACTCTGGTCAGTCTTTCCTAAGTCCGGAGAATGTGGGTAGATCCATTCTTTTTAGCCGAATGGTGGAATCTTGGTGGGAAGGTCTTGTATTAATCAACGGGACTGTGGGTTGATGTCCAGATGGGGTTGTATACATAGGACTGGTTGACAAATTGCTCCTGGTCTGATTGTGGTTGCTATAATGGCTGGATGCCATTCTTGGCAGATTTGATCCTATTGGCATTGCAAATGGACGGAAACCTGTTGATAAATTTGTAGGATTTTGACATTGCTGAGACAAATGCGTTAGTCCCGATGTGGAACTGCTTTCCGAATGAAAGGTGGTAGAGGGAATGGAGGTTTGAGCTGATGTATTCATACAAAAACCCGTACTGGTCCCAGGTAAGGTTGGTAGGGGGTGTTGGCCTCTGTAATGTTCGTGGTAACTTGGGTGCCAAAGGGACTGGAGTAATTAAGGGGGGAAGCGTTAATTGGCAACATAGGTGGAATTGTGTTGGTCTCGATAGCAGGGGTGTCAATAATTTCAGGGTGGGTTGCAGTGTAAATGGGCTCAGGGGGGATATTGGTGTTGATTACCGAGGGGGAAGTGGTGCTGATGGTCTCAGGGGGGGTGTTGGTTTCTGGGGGGGACATGGTGTTAATGGTATCCGTGTCCTCAGGGGGGGTGTTGGTGTTGATATCCGGGGGGGTGTTGGTGTTGATGGTCTCAGGGGGGTGTTGGTGTTGATTTCCGGGGGGAGACATGGTGTTGATGGTCTCAGTGTTCTCAGGGGGGTGTTGGTGTTGATTTCCGGGGGGAGACATGGTGTTGATGGTCTCAGTGTCCTCAGGGGGGATGTTGGTGTTGATCTCCGGGGGGGATACGGTGTTGATGTTCTCAGGGGGGTGTTGGTTTCAGAGGGGAGAGTGGCAGTTTCAATGTGTAATGATTTAACAAATGCTTGTTGCTCATGCAAAAACAAGTTTATCTTTCTGATGCAATTGTAAACTGCTCTGATAATAGCATCGACATCTTCTTGGATTAGGTTAACTTGCTCTTGTGTTTCAATCGAGCCAAGTTTTACCATGTTATCACATATTATGTTCAAAATTGACTGTAGATCATTTTTATCTAGTTGTAAAGCTGCCATATTCACATTTTCCAGTTTGAAACTCTCATCAACGACTGTGATTAGTTCATGAATTCTACAAATGTCATTCTTTAGGGCACCTTTGACAGGCCCAGCACTTTGTTGTCTAGCTTTTTGTTCGATTGTTGTCTTTACACTAACAAATACACTCCTAGCTTCTTCATAGCACCTTTTTACATTGTCTCTGTAAGTCATAATGACTTCACCATTAACTACACGGTGTTCAGCGTATTTTTCGTCAGATACAATAAGTTCGTATTCCTCATTTATAACGCAAAAATCATCAAATACCTTTTCAAGTTCGAACATTGAATCCTTTAAAATATCATATTCACAATCTCTGTTGTAGGCTCCGATCAGACGCCTCGCAGCGACAGTGACCGCCATTTTAGCCTTGCTTCTTTCTTGTTTTTTTATCTTCAACATTCATGGCTGATTCCTGGATTTGTCTTCAAGCAATACACAAGTTTTGGGCTGCAAAACTCCTTTGTATTTAGGCTTCTTCACAATTCTGGAATGCCACAGCGAACGTTAGTGTTTTACTGTACTGGGATTGCCAGTAAATGAGGCGAAAAACAGGTTTCAACTCACTTTAATTATAAAATATACGGAAAATTACAAAATAGTAATTAGTGGTAAAACACTGTTTTCCTTCGCACGCCATATTAGCTCTTATGCGCATGCTCTAACAAAACGTAAAAAACATCGTTCAAAAGGCGATCGCAGAGATTATTGTCTACAACTTTACTACAACCCAATACAACAATCATACTCATTTGTTTATAAGAGCACATACAAAATCCAGGGCCTTTTTTAACATGCAAGCTGGGGGGGCGGGGGCAAATGCGCCCCCAGTCCCCCTTGTGCCCCCACAAAATCACGCGCCCCCAGTCCCCCTTGTGTCCCCCCTGGAAAAGTCCCTTTTTCCTAAATTTACACAAACAAAGAATAACAAATAGATAAACGGAAAGTAAGTTTTAGGCTTTATCTTTTGTGCTTGTTTAACAAAATCGATTTAAATTGTTACGTTTTTCTACCACCCACTTAATAATTTTTTTATTTTTTGTGCGTTTTTTCCTTTTTTATTTCAAGTACAAGTATAGTTAGCATAAATTTTAGAGCAAATTTGGGCTTGAACCCCCCTACCGGGCTTGAACCCCCCTAGGGATTCATGCGTGGTATGTCGGCCACGCTAATATATTAGGGAGCTTTAGATTTGACTACGAGTACGACTACGATTACGAGATTTGATCGCGTGCGAGGAAGTTACCGTAGTCGTTCTCGTTTCCATTCAAATGTTGCTTTTATAACAGTAAATCAACAACGAGAGAAAAAGTTTCATAAACTAAATCTCCTGCTGACTAAAATCCCCTACAAAACGTGTAAATAAGTCATAACATTAAAAACAGGCCAGATATTTAGTACTAATATATTATTTGCGCCGGATAAACGCTATATAAATGCTACAAATTATTTTTGGAAAACAAAAAAAAGCCAACTTTCTTTGTTTTTTTTTTAAAGTCGTCGTGAGGACTACGAGGTTTCTCCACAATTTCGTACTCAGATGGGCGACGGCTACGACTTTTTAGCGTCAGTACGGGATGGCGTAAGCATACAGCATGCGTTTAGCTTGACGAATCTCGTACTCGTAGTCGTACTCGTAGTCAAATCTAAAGCTCCCTATTACCTCACCGAAAGGTCCCTTTTCAAAAAATGCCCCCTCCACGGGAAAATCCTTAAAAAAGCCCTGACAAAATCTCGAACAAAGTTGTATATGCTGTAACATAATGCAAAGCGGTCGGGCGAACCAATACTGTCCCAAACAAGATTACGCCCGTACGCCCATGGTCCTATAAGTCCTGACGTTAAGTTGATAATTCCGAAATGAGTATATAGGTAATGGGGAAAAAGTCAAAACGACAAAAGGACGGCTCCGATTGATTAAAATAGTTGAATAATAATGTAGTTAAAATATAAAACAACGGTAACTCCGAAAATAAACATTTTAATTGTTCTAGTCATCAGGAATGAATTAATCTTTTGACTAAGATTCAGTCATCATCATTTTTATTTTCTGATGACTGAATCTTACACCTGTAGTCGAAAGCTAGAACGATTAAAATGTTTATTTTTGGAGTTACCATTGTTTTATATTTTATTAAAATATTCAGTGGTTTCCGTAATGTAGTTAGTTATGTGGGAAACCACATGTAAACGAGGGCTCCATGTTCAATCGGCCCATGCATTCAAACTAGAATGAAACTAGAATGCCGTGCCATAAACGAAAGAGCCTTTGCATCTAGCGCCCACCCACCTTCCCTGTCGGTCAACAGAGGTCCCCTGCTTAGGCCCTACATCTCACAATCGTTCGCGGATTTTATTCCTATAACTCTCCCCTCCGCGTGCAACCGAATTTAGAACAAAAGCTGATGAGAATATGCTAGTATCCACTGACATAAATACATTCACAATCTTCTAATGTAATTTATTTTAAGATTTAAATAATGAACTAATATTCATATTTAAATAATACAAGTATTATCGTGCCAATTTATAATCCTCCAGTGTGCATGTTGCACCTGATTGTATGTACTTATATTCATCGTTGAATAAAACTACGTCACACACGTGCCCGAGCGTTTTGGACTGTACGATTCACAGGGAAATCCGTAGACTTGCTACAACGTATTATTTAGCTCAAATTTCTTTACTCCTTACAAGGCGAGACAAGTTACAATGCGTTACGTTGCAAGTCGACTTGTAGCAAGTCTAGGGAATTTGTACGGGTAGATGTGCTCGAATTCACCCACTATTATGCATCCATATGAAAGACGAAATCGTCCAAATTTGAGCACGGTTTCGAATTCACCAGATCACGTGCAAGACTATGATTTACCGTGTTACGTTTTCTCGAGTCTCATGCACACGTACAAGAAATATAAATTGGCACCGAAACTAAAAACAGTCATGCAATAATACTACAAATGTACATTAAAATAATGAACACAACATTTATATTTTACATACTATATGTCGTCTATATTACGACAACAATAAATACAATAATCCTTATTACACGACGTGAAGTCATCACAACAGCTAAAAAGTAATTGAAGAAGTACAATATATTTGTGGACATAAGAGACACAGTTTGCAATTATACTTAAGTATATCAACGCTTTATTCGGTTTACTTCAACTGCAGATTTGAAAATGAAATACCATAAGACATAAAATTTCAAAAAGGAGAGGACATGGGAGTCTTTGCGAAGCTAAGCCTTACAAAATCTAGGTCTGTTGTTAGTTATTGATCTTTTTAAATTATCGGCGTAATTTTAGGAATGAGTCATCATGAAAAAGCGATGGCTCATTTGACACCTTTCAAACCCTGTTTCAAACGGTCAGTTTGCTCCGTCCCTCAGCGTTTGTGTTAAAAAGAGGTTCGACTACACTGCGCTCTATCTTGTTCAAGAGAGATGCCCAAAATTAATTAGAATAAGTAGGTCGAAGGGGTCTATTGTCAGTATCATCCATACAGCGACGTACTCTATTCCCTTTTCGCTAGTGCTATACCAAGAAGATGCGTTGCTGAGGTGGAGAGCCAGTCACCTCCTAGTTTACCGCAGGGTCCAGTTTTACCTGAAACCATGATACTACTCATATGTTCGCAATGAGTAGTATCACTCCTCAATTAACCAAAATTTTGATCTCAACAAGTCTAGACAAAATTCCATCATAGCATGAAAGAGCATCACAAAATTAGTAATATTCCAAAGTTTCGTTGCGAAATGTTGTAAAATGCGGATAATATAGCCTTGCGAAATTTGCAATTTTCAGTCACTTTAGATTACAAACGGGAAATGGTTACCACTTTTCCAAAATTTTGATCTTAACTAGCCTAAACAAAAATTTTATCTCAGCTTGAAAGAGCATCACAAAATTAGTAATATTCCAAAGTTTCGTCGCAAAATGTTGTAAAATGCGGATAATATAGCCTTGCGAAGTTTGTAATTTTCAGTCATTTTGTATTACGCACAAAAGTGGTAACTAACCATTTCCCGTTTGTAATCTAAAATGACTGAAAATTGCAAACTTCGCAAGGCTATATTATCCGCATTTTACAACATTTTGCAACGAAACTTTGAAATATTACTAATTTTGTGATGCTCTTTCAAGCTGTGATGAAATTTTTGTCTAGACTTGTTGAGTCCATTGGCGTGGCGAGAAATCGAACCTGGGACATCTCAATCTCCAGATGAATGCTCTATACCGACTGAGTTCCGACTGAGCTACAGTATTCTCGCCTGCACTCTCGCCCAAAGTTCGAAAAATTAGTTATGGTTTAGTTTATAGGTTTAGTTTATGGGTTTAGTTTATAGGTTTAGTTTATAGGTTTAGTTTATATGTTTAGTTTATAGGTTTAGTTTATAGGTTTAGTTTATAGGTTTAGTTTATAGGTTTAGTTTGTAGGTTTAGTTTATAAGTTTAGTTTATAAGTTTAGTTTATAGGTTTAGTTTATAGGTTTAGTTTATAGGTTTAGTTTATAGGTTTAGTTTATAGGTTTAGTTTGTAGGTTTAGTTTGTAGGTTTAGTTTATAGGTTTAGTTTATAGGTTTATATATAGTTTATAGGTTTAGTTTGTAGGTTAAGTTCACATGCAGTTTATTCATACATGCTTAAATTTAAAATTGGTATAACTCCACTCTACCTTAAGGACGCACACCAATTTTCACATTTTCTATTTTCATTATTCTCCACCCGCTGGCTTTTTAAGATTCGTATCATACCGTCGGATTAACTGCGCCTGTTTAAAAATCAGTAGATTACTATTTTAGTTTTAAAATAGAGATAAGAACTTAATTATAAATTTGTTGCACATTGATTTAGTAGCAGATTAAAAACCATGAAAGATAAAGCAAATGGCGAATCAATTGGAAACAAAATGGAGATTTATAATAATTGATGTTACACGATTTCATTAAAATTTTAAATGCTTAATATTAAAACGGTACTTAAACATAGATTGAAAGTATATGCATAAGAAATCAGCTTAGGTCTTATTTGCTCTAAGCGATTCCATGAAATCGGAAGAGTCCCGTCGCATGAAGGGCAAAATATTGTAACCGCAAGTTTATATGTTGTAGTAATAGTAGTTCAATAAATTGAAGATTATCCTTAATAGTAATTAACTTTTATCTTTCAAATTTTTCTTTAATTTTTAATCAGGCTAAAAACTTTAAAAAGGTTAAAACGATGAAATGTACGTTTCGAGCATTTATACAGTACGAGTGTTTATTTCTTCAGGTGTTTATTCAGTACAGTGGGTCATGTTTATTCAGCTTCGTTGCCACTAATCGTGCGTACATTATATACGTCTTACACAACGTTCTTTCTGTTGGTCAAAAATAATCTGTTAAAATTGGTTGCCAAAGCACCACGCCATTGAAAGTTATCTAACTCTTTTTTAGTCGTAATGATTCAATACCTTTATGTACCTTTCGGTCTTTTCCTACTTTCTCTCACCATAATCTTCGCGTGCCAAGCCACTATCCTCTTTTCCCATTCATCTGTTGCCGATTCGTTTCCTTGCTCTAAATCTTTCTTCGTCATTCTCACCTTACTCATGTGTTCATTTTTTCTAGTCTGGAATAATCTCCCTCCCACATGAAATTCTACACCTCTTATGCGAAAAATAAGAGAGGCCAAGTCCGGATGCAAGGGACCGTTGGGGGGAACAAACAGAAGTGTAGTTTATAGAATTATATGTGTGTGCCAAACAGATGTATATGTTGGGGAGACAGGGAGATTACTCCAGACTAGAAAAAATGAACACACAGGTAAGGCAATAAAAAGAGATTTAGCACAAGGAAGCGAATCGGCAGTGGATGAATAGAAAGAGAATGGTGGCTTGGCACGCCATATGATTGAGTGTGCAGACGGTATAGAATGGGATCAAGTGAAGATTGTTGCGAGAGAAAGTAGGAAAAGACAAAGGTACACTAAGGGATTGAATCGTTACTACAAAAACATCGAGGAAAAAATGAGTTAAATAACTTTGAACAGCTGGTGCCTTAAAAACCAATTTTAACAGATTATTTTGACATGGACAGACAGAACGTTGTGTAAGAAGTATATCTTGTCCGCACGATGAGTGGTTACAAAGCTGAATAAACAGGACCGCCACATTGCACGGGTATCTGAAGAGCAGCTATACTGCTCGAAACGTAGTACATTTTATCATACTACGCTTTATGAAGCTAATTCTTGGAATCTTGAGAAAGATATTACCCTGTCTTTACTATAAGGACGATAATAAAGCCTTGGACCTAAACTATCCGAAAATTACATTCATTTTATTGTAAATTCATCTTATTCCATTACAAAATGCATTATGTTTTGCAATTGTTTAAACATTAAATAAGTTATGTGATAATATTTTCTATTAGGTAAACTTGATATCTAGAATATGTATTTAAAAATATATCCAATCAATAAAAGTACTATTTGTCAGGGAGGTAGGGAGGGGGTGGGGGGTGGAGGAGGTGCTCTGCCAGCTCTGGTGCCGAGTTGTGTCGGTCATGTGTCTGGCAATTTGGCAAAACAGCCTCCATGCGGTACAAGTGTACAACTGAGTTATTGTTCACAGTTCGCTTATCATCATGTTATTACTCAAATTACTGTATCTCATTTTGTCTCTAATATTTTATTATTTATTCATGAAAAATAGCAACCTCCCCTGCACCCCCTCTGGCCAGGGCTAGGGGGGTGCGCACCACCACCCCTCCCCATTAATCCATCCCTGCCATTTGTCATGCAATTATTTCTTTTGTGATGATCTCGGAATCTTGGATTGTGTTCATGAACAGCAACGTGGCAGGTCATTTAGATATTTCCATTGTTCATACAGATGTAACAAACTGTACCTGACGAACAGATGCACTTTCCTCCTGCGAGAATGCATAACCATCTAAACACAAATTCAATACAAATTTTAATGTACAGCAGTGGCGCCAATAATTTCTGAAAGCCTTTAAATGATAGGTGAATAACTGTTGAAAGCCTCGGTAAGCTATAAATGGACCTATTACCTAATAACCAAAATTTTGATCTCAACAAGTCTAGACAAAAATTTCACCACAGCTTGAAAGAACATCAGAAAATTAGTAATATTCCGACGTTTCGTTGCGAAATGTTGTAAAATGCGGATAATATAGCCCTGTGAAGTTTGCCGTTTTCAGTGATTTTGTATTACGCACGGGAAATTGGTATCAATTTCCCGCGCGTAATACAAAATGACTGAAAAACCGCAAACTTCGCAGGGCTATTTCGCAACGAATTTTCTGGAATATTACTAATTTTCTAATGCTAATTTTTGTCTAGACTTGTCTAGATCAAAATTTTGTTCATTAGGTAATAGGTGCATTCAATATAAGCCAAAAGGTTTAAAGAACTAAGATTTCCAGGAACAAACTGTGGCTACATGTTGGCAACCTAAATTGGCCCCCACCCCAGATTTCGCGAAGTGTCTGCCACTGATTTAAAGTCTGGAATAACCGTCGTGAGCAAGTCATGTTCGACGAGATCAAATAGTCTGCATCTTTCTTGTGTTTCTTGTGCTGTATGTAAATCAGTCTACTTGCATACAACACAGAATAGATTGCAGACAGTGGCGTAACGCAACCTCCTGAGGCCCCCCGTCAAATTATTAAGTAGGGCCCTATTTTTTCCCAAAAAATTTTCGAACCATATATATTCATTAAAAAAGGGGTTCAAAAAATTTTCCGGACTATGACAAGTAAAAAAATGTAACAAACATTTTTCACCATCCATCTACTAAAGTAAAAAGGGGTCCAAATTTCACAATTTCACCAATTCTTGCTTTTGGGGGCCACCCGTTGCAAATGAGAAGGTTCTCAATAACTGAGGCCCGGGCCAATTTGCCCAATGAACTAGAAAACATTTTATGGTAAATTTTGCCGGGGGCCCCCCGTCTCTGGACACCCGGGCACCCGCCAGTTACGCCACTGATTGCAGAGATATGTAATTCTATTACATCAGCGACCGCTACGATTAAATGGAAACCGGGCTCATTATAAACCTAATCAGACCCATGGCGACCCTTATCACTCACATAGTATACAATTTCAATACTACAATATACAACAGCTTACGTTGGGTCTTGAAACTCTTTGATCTGAATGTCGACCTGTTAAATATGAATGAAAATTGTTAAATAAGATGCTGATATATAACTGTAACATTGGAAAAGTAATGCAACTCTCAGAAGAAAGAAACAGCCCCCGAAAGTAGCTAAATGAATATGACAAAAATTCAGATATAAAACTGTTTTTACCCTCGGTAAATAAAGTATTTTGACTTTGACTTACTTTCGGGGGCCGCTACTTTCAGGATTCTATAGCAATACTGATCAATTAGCCATTCCGAAGTTGATGAGTTGACTGGGGACGAGTGTTAAAAAGTGTCCAAATTAAGAAATAAACCAAATCACTAAAACGACCACCTAAAAATTAGTAAGTATACAAAGTTTGAAGACGTTTACATGAATACCCTTCGAATAATAAGCTTTCGAAAAGTGTGAAATTACTGTCGATTAAAAGATTGTTTTTGGGACGCGGGTCCCCAAAAACAAAAATTACAGTACATTTCATGGTAAATATCACGATTTTCGAAAGCTTATTATTCGAAGAGTATTCATGTAAATGTCTTCAAACTTTGTATGCTTACTAATTTTGAGGTGGTCTTTTTAGTGATTATTTCTTAATTTGGGCACTTTTTAACATTCGTCCCCAGTCCTCTCATCAACTTCGGAATGGCTAATTAAAGAAATAAAGTCATGACATGCGGCTCATACCTGTATACCGAAGGAGTGGAAAGACCAAGAGACGATTGAGGATCATTCTAGCAATGAATATGACGAAAATTCAGATATAAAACATCAAAATTTTATTCAAAACAATGAACTGGAAGCAAAAAGTGTTGTTTTGCTAATAAATCAACCTGTACGTGATCAGGCAATGTTTCGCCGCTTCAATCAGCAGAATGTCGAGCTAGCACTACACATCCTACATGTGTAGACCACCTTACCCCATGACACAGTGCTTCATTCCTACAAGTTTTTCTAAGAAACCTAATGATTTCCTAGATATACTAAACTGCAAATTAAACAACACTGCAAAATATATAGAGAATAATACATAGGTGCGCGGAAATACCAGATTTATTTCGAGTGTTGAACATGATATCTCACGAGTAAGCGCAGCGAACGAGTGAGATATGTTCAACACGAGAAATAAATCTGGTATTTCCAAGCACCCATGTATTTTTCTGTTTATTATATAAAGAACAGTCTTTGAAAAGCGATAATTTTTACAGAAAAGCGATAATTGAAAAGCGATAATTTTCACATGTGAGATTATCACGAATAATCTCACATGTGAGATTATCACTTTTATCAGTGCTCGAAATCTCTATAGAGCACTATACTTTATATAATAAATAGAGAATAATACATGACAGTCTTTGAAAGCGATAATTTTTACAGAAAAGCGATAATTGAAAAGCGATAATTTTCATATGTAAGATTATCATAAATAATCTCACATGTGAGATTATCACTTTTATCAGTGCTCGAAATCTCTATAAAGCACTATACTTTATATAATAAAAAACAATAATATACTTTTCGTTCCTCTATTTCTTGAATTTCTTGCGCTAAGGTTTTCCTGAACGTTCTGCTGAATCTATAAAATGAAGAATTATCTTTAATGACGCAAAGGAAACATAATAAACAGTACACTAAACAATACATTTAAAGTACAAAACACAACGAATCAATGCGGCGAATATACGTCTAGTTAATTATTTTGTCGTCAAATTTTATCGTAACTCGTTATCATTTTAGCAAAATATATTTTTACTTTGTTTGAAATATCAACCGCAAATGCCGGAAAGTGAACGGCTTCAATATATAAACATGGAGGCAATCATCAGAACTTTGTGAGATTCGTTTGAACATTTTACCATTATTAACTTCATTAACTTATCCACCATTTTGCTCTCATTTCTTCACGAGCGAGAGCCCCAGCGACTCTAATATTTCGTTAATGAAACGATATTTTCGAATTATGTACAGTACTCTTTAGTGTTTTATTTGACTTTAGTGTCACTAAATTAATCTTATTGGTTGAAACGAGATTTACGTTACAGTGTCACAAGTTGAGTGGCTTCGCTTTGACCCTTTGTATCTGAATTGCTAATGTAAGATATAGGATATCGCTGGAGAGGGACAATTTGATGGAATACAGAATCTGGGTTCCAGAAGAATATTCAAGAAGTTGCTGAAAGGATGTAACTTAGCATGCAGATTTACAGGCGCTAGATGCAACTATACTCAGTAAATATATGGAAAAAAACGTCGACGTTTCGACTGAAGACCATGCATTCATATAAAAGTTAGTTTGGTACAGAGCCGGTAAAACACAAAGTATTTCTTGAATACCCATACACACAATCTAAATATATTACCACAGTATCCAAAAAAGCGTAACTAATGCCACGCAATGACTCGTCATCAAAACGTACTCACCATGTTCCTAGCCAGTGTGTTTACGAGAGGCATTCACCCCCTGAACGTCCGCCATTTTGAATATTTTCAGAGGGGTTAATGCCTCCCATAAGCGTACTGGCTAGGAACATGGCGACAGAATTGCAACGGTTATAATCATAGTCAAGTCGGTCTTCTGTAAGGTCTCTATTCTGTGATATTACTAAAATCAAGAATTTTTTACTCACAATTTATAACAGAAGTCAAAGAACAAGGTGATAACTGGAATAAGAATCAGCATAAACCAGAATCCAGGACAAGTGAAAACCATTTGTTCCTGAAACAAAACAAATCAATGAGTCACACCAAAGTTGCCCGAAGGAAACTTCGCCATGGGAAGATCTGGGACAACTTATTTGAACATCCTGATTTAATCAAAATATTCCAGTCAGAATATTATATTTCATTTAATAATTTCATCAATCTGACCGGTCTGACAATGTACATGGAAAGTACTCAGGTGCGAAGATCTTGCGTTCTAGGCTTTTGATCTTGACAAGTGAATAAAAATACCTCCCATAAAAGCTCATTAATAATTTATAAAGAAAATTTAAAATAAATGAATGTTTAATCAATATCAGTATATCGGATAGAGATTTCGACTAGATACACATAAACTTTAGCTTGGATTTTCTCAGCTAAAACGAACCATATTTCCGACATAATGTATAAACTTGATTACTTAGATGCATTTGTATTTTAATTAGATACAGATCGACCGCTCATGCTTTATATATTACATGGATACTCATGAAACTAATGAGTTGAAATTAATGAGTGGCCGCCATTTTGAAAATAGATTCCACCGAACTGTATAGGTTACTGGAGCTTAACCGTTGCAACTCTAGGCTTGCGATCCCTCGAAGGAATGTCACATTTGTGACACCCAAAAAAACCCGAAGAAAACAGAAAATCCCCATTCTAAATCTCCGGCATGGCTCTGCCAACCGGAGTAATATTAAGAAAATTTGCTGCAGCACAGCACTAAAATAAACTTAACTTGTAAATGAAATAACGAATTCTCTCAGTCATGTTAATATGTTGACAGAAATTTTCAGTGGTACAATGCACATAACTAAACTAAATGAGAAATATGAAACTAAATTACCTGGCCAATCATATCAGGAGCTAGATACTCCGCAAGAAATGGTTGACAATAAATTAATAAAAATATAAACCAACTAAGGATGCTTCCCCAAATTGCAATATGACAAAGCTAGAAATAGAAAATACATATAATTTGTAAGAAATAAGCATGCATGTCTAAAGCAAGCTACACACCAAACATAATTTCATGCATTGAAATCATATTATCATACCAAGTTCCAGGAATCTAACTCAAGAGCTGCTTTCAGGCAAACAGTAACAACGACCAGCTACAACATGAAAACATTTTTAAAATTTAACAAAAACCAAACGACATAACGAAGTAGCCTCTCACCGGGAGGTCGGGAAAAGTTTGGTGAGAATTTTTTTCGAACACCCATTCGCAGGTTAAATCCATAGAGATGCCTGCAGAGGAGGCTAATAACGAAGGAATATAAGTGAAATGTTGTAGTTTTACAATATATACAAATAAATTACCGTGTACACGACATTGCCAACAAACCAATTTCCAACAACTAAACCGTCCTGGAAAGGTACATCTACAATAAAATTGTAATATTGCAAGAATTAGCATGTAAAAACTGAAGACTTTTATGGATATCGAAAAGCCTGCAATATGCTACGGTGCACATGCGATACACGTCTTGTCACAGCGTGTTTACAAGACAAATTAGTACACACTGCAGTATTTATACATTACGGTTTACAGAGACTTGCCTACAGCTATGAAATCGCAGTTTGCACAAAAAATGGCTTCGAAATCGGCAAATTTATCTTTTAACTAACTTCTTCATCTTGTGCTTACCGTTATTTAATGCTAGGGATGGAAGATAAAACAAAAATAACGAGTGAACAACAGCAGCAACGATCCACAACCAGAATACCTGATAAAAAAATTCATGTGATTAGAGCGACAATTTCTTAGGAATCTGTAGTATACGCTCTTGTTGAAGTGCGAATTCAAGTCGCCGACATTGTTGCGGCAAATTTCAGTCCCCAAACGTAATGCTGAGTCATAAAATACTGGGTGGATGCGGCCCATTACAGTCGATTTCAACTAATTTTTCACGAATGTTCCGAACTTCGAACAACGAATTTGCGGAGTATATAGTGAAACGTTATGTATTGTATATATACTTGAAATGGTTGGCACTAAGATCCAGAGCAAACAACAATGTTTCCTATAAATATTCCAGAATATCAAGGGCAATAAATCTATAGCTTTCTTACCCTGGTATTAAAATACTCCGCATTCTGCGAAGGTTTATAAAGTTGAGGAAACCTCTGCAAACTATCTGATGACACAGTTTTGTCAAACAAACCAATGGCTAGCGGAGGAAATGCTGTAAATGCCTAAATATTAAAAATATATGAGCGTTAGAAAATAATATTTCTCACGTGTTCTACAGTGTTTTGCAGTAAACAACCTACAACGTGTTCTGCACTGAACAATCTAAAACGTCTAAAAATTATTTTGTCTTTGGCTAAGTTATTTTTACTGGTATTAATACAGTCCATTTAGCTAAACCTAATAACTATTTCTGGGACTTAAAAAAGATAAAAAGATTAAAACATTTTTGAAAGGAAAAACAATGCAATTTGGAAAATATTTGCTGGAAATGTTCAATATTTATAAGGAAAATATTTACAGGAAAAATATTTTTGGTCGAGCATTCAGAATACCCATTCTCGTACCCAGAGCCATCGTTGAGTGGCTCTCGTACCCAGAGCCATCGTTGAGTGGCTCTCGTTCCCCAGAGCCATCGTTGAGTGGCTCTGGGTACGAGATTGTCAGAATACCTCGACTCAAGCATAACATTCCGTCATGCTCTAACGGAATAAATTAGGTTGGAAGCACGTGCTTCGTGATATGCAGAAAACGTTTTTAATGCTGACAACATACCACATTGTAAATTCCAATACACCATTTATCAAACAAAATTTGACCAGAGAAACCGTTATCAAGTGCAAACCAGAGCTGTCGAAGACAAAGACAGTGTTTTGTTAATCAATAGTATCTATGTACTGCCTTACAATATTTAGCTACAGTACTGCCAAGAAATAACTTGTCCCCGCGTCTACCCGCGTCCTGCCTCCAGAGCGCCCGCGTCTTGCGTCCACTCTGCCCGCGTCCTGCCTCCAGCGCGTCCGGCCTCCACGACGCCCGCGTCTTGCGTCTGTTCTGCCCGCGTCCTGCCTCCAAAGCGCCCGCGTCCAGCCTCTAGTTAAAAACTGCGTCCGCTTGGACGCAATCGTCGTAACATAATCGGAAAAACGAACTAATATTTGCATCATACTCGTAGTTTGTCGTGAGAATACAGATCAGTGTCACTGATAGGAGAAGCAAAGAATAAAAAGTTGAATCCGAAAACGAGTTTCATTGAACCTAAGCGTTACATTTAGTATAACCATTTTATAATGTTATACGTTATACTACAGTAAGCGTAGTGCTTTCACAATGCAATCACGCGTACTTGAGTGGCGATTGAAGCGCAGAGCCTGAAATAATTTTAAAATTTGTCCGGAAAAACTTCCGATCAAAACGAAAATTGACCGGAATTTTTTTTAGTTTAGTTTGACCAAGTTCAACCCCCCCCCCTCCCCATCCCCCCCGGCCCCCCAATGAGCAAACTCTATCAAGCATGCAGACGTGCACTGAGTAAATC